>JAMXBD010003388.1:0-122800 GCA_024138025.1 Combretum micranthum | reverse complement strand
AGTCTCCAACATTGTTTTTAAGTTGTTTTTGCTGGGTTTATTATTTGTTTTGGGAATTGTTTTATGTCGACATTTTGGGTCTTTTCTCATGTGTCTTTTAGTCTTTTTCTTTTATTATATATAGCCATATATGGTTGTAAACACGAGAATATCATTGAATGAAAAACATAAATTTTGAGAGCATTCTCTCTTTTATTCTTTGAAAAAGAACACCTATTTCGATTTCTTCAATCTAAGTGCTTGGGGAAATCATCTTGATAACTTAGGTTTCAATCAACAGGTGTGGTTGGGGTCTAGTTCCGATCCAATCTTGTTCAAGACGATCTTTGGGTTTCGATTTCAAATTACAATTGTCGGTTTCTAGGTTTAAAATACCTAGGGTTCGCATCATTTGGTATCAGAGCTAGGTTTCTTGAATGAAGTAAATCTATCCTTTATCTTAATTATTCTTTTCAAATATTTGTTCTTGTTTCATCTCCTTGGAATTCGTATTAAAAAAAATTGCGACTTTCGCAACATTCCAGTTCATTTGTTCCAATTTGTGATTTTTTTTTCAAATTTGCACAAATATAAAAAAAGAAAATAAAAGAGAAATTAGTTAAAAAAGAAGAAGAAAATTCGTCCAAAGAAAAAAGAGAGAAGATTTCAGTATATTGTCCTATATCGTTTTTCCATTCTGGTTTATGTCATTGTGTATTTGTTGGAGTCCTTGTTATTGTTTTTGTTCATCTTTTATTGATTTGGAATCATTTGTTGGTTAAGTTGAATTCCCTTAGTGATTTATATTGAGGAAAGTTATTAAAGAGAGTTCTGATCAAAGAACCTATAAGAGCGAGTTGAGAGGAACATCTACATGTGGAGTGAAACACAAGTGAATCCACATCTATGAGTGTAAACATGTGAGGTAGTGAATTGTGAGTCTATATTATTTGTGTTATTACTGATGGAAATCTAAATGCAACATTCAAGGATCCTCTATTTATCCAAGGTGGTCCAGTCACGCGAGCTAAGGCTAAGAGGATGCAGGAAGCTTTAGGAGTATTCATTGAAGATACTTGGAAGAAACAAACTTTGCATTGAGATTTTGTGAAAGAATTGGATCTAGATGAAGATCAGGCCTTTGTGAACATCATCCAAGTGTCAAAGGAATGTCAAGAGACCAGCCAAGGAGAACGCCGCCAACAAAACCGCCGGCTTATCTTTAAGTTATCTTTTATTCTGTAACCGTCTGCTTATCTTTTAAGTTATTTTTTATTCTGTAACCGCCAGTTTATCTTTTAAGTTATCATTTATTTTCGTAACCGCCGGCTTATCTTTTAAGTTATCTTTTATTTCGCAAGTTATCTTTTATTTTCTATAAATGTTGGTGTTTGTCATTTGTAAAAGAACAACTTGAATATTGAGAATACAATTGAGAGAGTTTTCTCTTCTTCTCCTTTGGAGAACTTGTGAACTTATCAAGATCATTTCTTGTGGCATTTAATCCTACACTTTGGTTCTAGTTTGCAATACAACTGTGGGTCAAAGTTTCCTTTTGATCTGATTTAGCTTTCCTAGGGCAATGTTTCCATTAACTTGTGTGGGTTTCAAGTTAAACATACTTGGAGTTCGCATCAATTACTAACCTTTTTGTTGCAGCAATATGACTGATCAAAGTCTAACTGACGGAGAGAAAGGAGAAGTAGATAATAAATTGTTGATTGACGCCTTACTGGGTGAGATGAGAAAAATGTTAACTGCTGAAATGGAGCAAGTCCATGAGAGGATGGATAAGATGGAGCAGAGTAAGGAACCATCAGGTAGCAATTTTGTAGGGCGAAGAACCAATAGGCCTTCAAGAGAGTGAGGTTAGAAAAGAGGGAGGATACTGATTCAGGGGAGTTTAGTTTCATGAGGGGGAAAGGGAATACCCAAAGGCGAGACGGTAATTTGGATAGTATTAAAATGAAGATACCTTCCTTTCAGAAGAAGAATGATCCAGAGTTATACTTGGAGTGGGAGCGAAAAGTGGATCATATATTTGATTGCCACAATTACACTAAAGAGAAAATTAATTAAGTTAGCTGCAGTTAAGTTTTTTGACTATGCCAGTGTATGGTGGGATCAGTTGGTGCAATAGGCAAAGGTATGGTGAGAGGCCTATTAGTACATGGGATGAGATGAAGATAGTTATGCAAAAGAGATTTATCCCTAGTCACTATTATAGGGATTTGCATAAGAAGCTGCAGGAATTGAGGTAAGGGTCCAGAAGTGTAGACGGCTATTTTAAGGAAATAGAAATGGCAATTATCTGAGCCAAGGTAGAGAGAATGATAAGGCTACAATGGCTAGATTTATCAATGGGTTGAATCGGAGATCGCTGATATAGTAGATCTACAACATTATGTAGATATTGAGGAGTTGTGCATAAAGCAATCAAAGTTGATAAGCAGCTGAAGTCTAAGGGAGCTTCTAAATCTGTGCGACTTCTAACTCTTCATGGAAGTCAAACTGGAAGAAGAACACTACAAACTCAAAACCAAAAGAGGATGTGAAGGCCAAGAGCTTAGTTACTTCTTCTAAATGTAAAACTGACACTAAACCATTTGCTAGAACTCATGATATTAAGTGTTTCAGGTGTCAAGGGTTTGGACATATTGCATCTCAATGTCCAAATCAAAGGGCCATGATCATGCGGGATAATGGAGAGGTGGAGAGTGTTAGTTCCGGTGACGATGACATGCCTCCATTGGAGGATTGTAGTGATGTGGATGTGGAGACCGTGAGTAGGGAATTGTTGGTCACTAGACGAGTCCTTAGTGCTCAGCCTAAAGATAAGGCTGAAGAGGTACAGTGTGAGCACATCTTTCATACTTGGTGCCAAGTGCAAAAGAAGGTATGTACGCTGATCATTGATAGTGGTAGCTGCACTAATGCTGCCAGTACTTTGCTGGTTGATAAGTTGAGGTTGAAAACTGTGAAGCATCAAAAACCCTACAGGTTGCAGTGGTTGAATGAGTGTGGGGAGATGAAGGTGGCAGGTTCTTATTTCCTTTTCCATTGGGAGTTATCATGATGAGGTGACGTGTGATGTAGTTCCCATGTAGGCTAGTCACCTATTGCTGGGTCAACCATGGCAGTTTGATAGGAGGGTGACGTATTTATGGGTACAAGAACCAATATTCATTTGTTCTAAATAAAAGGATGTGGTTCTAACTCCCCAGAAACCGTGGAAAGCTTGTGAAGACCAAGTGAGAATAGCAAAAGAATTTAAAGAAAAACACCCGAGTGTACCAAAAAGGAGTGAAAAAGAAAAAAAAGTGAGAGACAAACACTGGTGAGCCAAGAGAGAGAAGGATCCAAAATACCGAGTGAGAAGGAAATTGCAAAAGAGAGTGGAGTTGCAAAAAAAGTGAAGTTAAGAGAGCAATAGTGGCTAGGAAACAACTACTTGTACTCATGTATAAAGATGTATATTTAACTACTACTGATCTTAACTCTTCTTTACCAAGTGTAGTTTTGTCTCTTTTGCAGGAGTATGAGGACTTGTTTCCTAAAGAAGTACCAAGGGGATTGCCTCCACTAAGAGGCATTGAGTACCATATTGATTTTATCCCAGGTGCTTCAATTCCTAATCAGCCAGCTTATCGAGCCAATCCGGAGGAAACAAAGGAGATCCAGAGGCAAGTTAATGATCTGATAGAGAAAGGGTTTGTGAGAGAAAGCCTCAGTCCATATTCAGTTCCTGTCATTCTGGTTCCAAAGAAAGATGGAACATGGCATATGTGTGTCAACTGTCGAGCAATCAACAAGATCACAGTTAAGTATAGACATCCCATTCCTAGACTTGATGATATGCTTAACGAGTTGCATGGTGCTTATTTGTTTTCCAAAATTGATTTAAAGAATGGCTATTACCAAATTCGCATGAAAGAGGGAGATGAGTGGAAAACAGCTTTTAAAACTAAGCATGGTTTATATGAGTGGATGGTAATGCCTTTTGGATTAACAAATGCGCCTAGCATGTTTATGAGGTCAATGAATCATGTCATTCGTGCTTTTATTGGAAAATTTGTTGTTGTATACTTTGATGACATCTTAGTTTACAGTAAGACTTTAGATGAACATGTTCAACATTTACAACTTGTTTTCACTATGTTGAGAGAGAATAAGTTGTATGCCAACTTGAAGAAGTGCACCTTTTGTATGGAAATGTGGTTTTTCTTGGGTTTATTGTAGGTGCAAATGGGATTGTTGTTGATGAAGAGAAGGTGAAGGCGATCAGGGAGTAGCCAACACCAAGGAATGCAAGTGAAAAACTCAGTGGTGCTGCATTAAACTACCCGATCTACGACAAGGAGCTGTATGCTTTAGTGAGGACCTTGAAGACTTGGCAACATTACCTATGGCCCAAGGAGTTCATCATTCATTCAGATCATGAGAGCCTGAAGTTTTTGAAAACTTAAGGTAAGTTAAACAGAGACATGCAAAGTGGTTGGAGTTCATTGAAACATTCCTTTATGTGATTAAATACAAGCAAGGGAAGGAGAATGTGGTAGCTGATGCACTTTCTGAAAGGTATTCACTCTTGACTTCTCTACATACTAAGTTGATTGGGTTTGAACTCATTAAAGGATTGTATGAGACTGATGTTGATTTCAGTCAAATTTGGGCTACTTGTGCTGAATCTGGTTATGCTGATTACTTTAGGAATGATGGTTATTTGTTCAAGAAAGATAAATTGTTGTGCCTAAGAGTTCTATGTGAATTGCTTGTTAAAGAAACGCATGGGGTGGGCTAATGAGACACTTTGGTGTTAAAAAGACTTTGGATGTATTGCATAAGTATTTATATTGGCCTAAAATGAAACATGATAGCCAAGCTGTTTGTGACAAGTGCATTGCATGTAGACAGGCTAAATCCAAAGTAATGCCTCATGGAGAGTATACCCCATTACCTGTGCCTAATTAACCCTGGATTGACATCTCTATGGATATTGTGTTAAGGTTACCACGATCTCAGAGTGGTAAAGATAGCATATTTTTTGTTGTTGATTTGTTCATTGCCTGTTCTAAAACTAATGATGCACAACATATTGCTGATTTGTTCTTTAAGGAGATTGTGCGTTTGCATGGCTTGCCCAGATCCATCATGAGTGATAGGGATGTGAAATTCTTGAGTCATTTTGGCGTACCTTGTGGAATAAGTTAGGCACTAAATTGTTATTTTCCACTGTTGCACATCCTCAGACAGATGATCAGACGGAAGTAGTCAATAAGACTCTTTCAACCTTGTTGCGTGCTGTGATTCATAAGAACTTGAAACAATGGGAAAAATGTCTGCCATATGTTGAGTTTGCATACAATAGGACTGTGCATTCCACTACATCTTATTCTCCATTTGAGATTGTGTATGGTTTTAACCCATTGACTCCATTGGATATTTTACCTTTGCCTGCTAATGAATGCATTGATCTTGATGGAAAGATGATGAGGACCGGATGGCGTCATTTGTATTTATTGCTTAGTTTGAATTTCATTTATGTCTTTCATGTATTTATTATTTAGTTGCTTAGTTTTTAGGCTAACTAAAGCCTATAAAAACCCATCATGTGTAATCTTTTCAAACATAATGGAATGAATGAAAATTTGAGAGCTTTTTTCTCTTTGAGTTATGGAAAGAACTTATTTCGACTTATCGGGTTTTTTCCCGTGGCGTTCACCATGACTTATCAATCTGGTTTTCCATTCCCGATTGTGGCGTCCTCCTTTATACTAAGGTTCTTGGTTGGTATTTCCTAAAGGGTCAAGATCCTTATATCAAGGTTCTTAGGATTAACTAAACCAAAGAGTCACGGTTTTCTACCAGGTTTCTTAGACGATCCTTAGGATTCGATTCAATTTGACGAATGTTGGGTCTTAGGTTTAATATACATAAGGTTTTCCGTATCATTTGGTATCAGAGCTTTTGGTATTCTAAGAATCCATATCCAGTTCGACTAGAGGTAACTCAAGTTGTTCATATCCTTTGTTGTCTTGATTTTAGGTCTAGTAGTTTTAGTGTCTTTGTTATATTAAAAAAAAAAAAAAAAAAGAGAAGAAGAGTTAAAAAAAAAGTCATTGGGTTTTAGATTTTTCGCTTATCATCTGTTTAGACTTTCATTGAGTTGTCTCCAAGCATATTGGTTTTGGGTCTTAAGGCAACTTTCTTGTGGTTTGCATCAGTTTGGAGATTCAAGGACAAATCTTTTTTGAGAAGGAGGAACGATGCTTCCAAGCGTATTAGTGTTGGGTCTCAAGGCAGGTCGCTTGTGGTTCACGTCAGTTTGGAGATTCGAGGACGAATCTTTTTCGAGAAGGAGAGAATGATGAGGACCGGATGGCATCATTTGTATTTATTGCTTAGTTTGAATTTCTTTTATGTCTTCCATGTACTTATTATTTAGTTGCTTAGTTTTTAGGCTAAATAAAGCCTATAAAAACCCATCATATGTAATATTTTCAAACAGAATGGAATGAATGAAAATTTGAGAGCTTTTTTCTCTTTGAGTTATGGAAAGAACTTATTTCGAACTTATCGGGTTTTTTCCCGTGGCGTTCACCATGACTTATTGATACGAGAACCCTTGCAATCACGCTTGAGAACCCTTTTGATTATTATGGACCCCCAACACAGTAATATGAAAACCCACGAATTCTATTGGAATCAAACCCTAAGAAGGATTAGATATAGGTTTGTCTTAGTTTTCTTGGTGATCTAAATAGTTAGAAGATTGATGCCCTAACCCAAAACACTTCACAAAAAAGATGATCAAACTTCCTTGAATGTTTCTAAAAACATGATTCTTCTCAAGAACACAAAGAACAAGCAAATAGCTTTTTAGTATTCAAATATGTCAAAACTTGTTTCAATACATTCCAACAAGACTATTTATAGTCCATGCAAATAGGCATAAAAAAACCCTACCAAAACTAATAAAAAAATAAAAAAGAGAATTCATCTATGAAAGGCCGGCCCATAAGCTTCAAAGGCTAGAGGCCTTATTATATTAAAAGAAAAACCAGCATTGAAGGACCTTTATGTATTTTCACTTGCACTTGAAGTATATTGACTTGTACTTGATTTCCACTTGTTCCAAAGCTTTGATACCCATGTAATCCATCACTAGTATACGTCATTAAACTTTGGAAGTGTTGATTGAAAGCTTGTTGAATCTTCTTAGTTCGAGATCTCGTGATCAGTCCTTGAGGTAAGTTAATTGGACTTGAATTTCTTTGAACTTCAACCGTAGCCACTTGATCTTCATGTTGACTTGGCTCATGATCTTGGATCGTTGGTTCATCTATAACACTTATCAATCTAGTTTTCCATCCTCGATTGTGGTCCTCCTTTATGCTAAGGTTCTTGGTTGGTATTTCTTAAAGGGTCTAGATCCTTATATCAAGGTTCTTAGGATTACTAAACCAATGAGTCTCGGTTTTCCACCAGGTTTCTTAGACGATCCTTGGGTTTCAATTCCATTTGACGGACGTTGGGTCTTAGGTTTAATATACCTAAGGTTTTCCGTATCAAATGGGATGACGATACTTTACCGTGATATTTTTGATGGCTCAGTAATCAACACACATCCTCCATGACCCATCCTTCTTAGGCACAAGAATCACTGGTACTATCATATTTAAGTTTATGTCTTTTTGGGATATTTATTATTTTTCTTAGGGATATTTATTGTATTTATTAGGGATATTTAAGTTTCTTTGTCTTTTTGGATTTCTTTTTATATCTTTTCATATTTCCTTATTTAATTATCAAATTTGTCTTTACATATATCCTAGGAGTCGTTAATAAGTTGTTTATTGTCTCGTTAGTCTTTACATATCCTTAGGAGTCATTAATAGATTATTTTTCCTTATTTATTGTATCTTAGTTTTTAGGCTAATTAAAAGCCTATATGAACCTATGGGATGTAACATCTATGACATATTTTTGATAATGAAAATATGAGAGTTTCTTCTCTTTGAGTTCTGGAAAAAACTTTTTATGAACTTATTGGGAGTTTCCCTTGGCGTTCAATCCCTTTGACTTATCAATCAATTTGTCATCGCCGGTTGTGGCTTCTACGACTATATCAAAGTTCTTGCCTCTATATAGGCAATGGATCACGATTTCCACTAGTTTTCTTAGATGATTTAGGGATTTTATTTCCAGATCTCGATAGCGGGTCTCGTTCACAGGTTGGCGTGGTTCATATCATCATTTGCTATCAGAGCATAGGATTTCTAAGAATCCATATCTAGTTCGATGAGAGGTAACTTGAGTCGCTCATATCTTGCTTGTATCTTTGTTTAAAAAAAAAAGGAAGAAGAAAAGGGGAAGAGAAATTAGTTAGATTTTTGGGATAGAAGTTTCCAAGCATATTGGTGTCGGGCTTTAAGACAGATCGCTTGTGGTTCACATCAGTTTGGAGATTCAAGGACGAAACTTTTTCGAGAAAGAGGAGCAATGTTTTCTAGCATATTGATGTTGGGTCTCAAGGTAGGTCGCTTGTGGTTCGTATCAGTTTGGAGATTCGAGGATGAATCTTTTTCGAGAAAGAGGGAATTATGAGATTAGATGGTCAACAAAATATATATATATACATATCATATTTATGTTTGTGTCTGTTTGGGATATTTATTGTATTTATTAGGGATATTTAAGTTTCTTTGTCTTTTTGGATTTCTTTTTATATCTTTTCATATTTCTTTATTTAATTATCAAGTTTGTCTTTACATATATCCTAGGAGTCGTTAATAGGTTGTTTATTGTCTCGTTAGTCTTTACATATCCGTATGAGTCATTAATAGGTTATTTTTCCTTATTTATTGTATCTTAGTTTTTAGGCTAATTAAAAGCCTATATAAACCTATGGGATGTAACATATATGACATATCTTTGATAATGAAAATATGAGAGTTTCTTCTCTTTGAGTTCTGAAAGAACTTTTTTATGAACTTAATGAAATACTTATTAGGGTATTTCTTCCTTGTTAGGTGATCCCGAAACTGACGAATCCTTGCCACCCGATTACTATTACTAAAGACCAGCGAACCATGGCCGAGTGAGTATCACTTCCGATTTCAATTATTGTTGTGATTGTAATGATATTGCACTAGTTACTTAGCAAAGATAAAATGAATATGCATGATGGGGTTGAATGGGAATTATATATGTTTGTTGTTGTTGTTATGTAAAGTTAAATTTAAAGAATATCGAAGCCGGGTGATTAATCATTGCTTGTATAGATGAGCTAGGATTGACTGTCTGTGAATATTGATTGGTCACCTAAAAGAAATGGTATAATTGATTATTCGAAATTGAAGATGAAATTGAACTCATTCATAACACGATGGGGATGGAGCATTAGTATTTGTTGGTTTTCCGTGAGCCTAAATGGTGTAAAAGTTGGTTAATCATGATCTGTAAAACGAATTAATGAGTTGGTTAATTGTGATCCATAAAACAATATATGAGTTGGTTGACCATGAGCCTAAACGACGTCATATCGCAGATTCGTTAATCTACTAACCGAGATGGAGGGCGCAAGTCCATCCACATATGATTTCTGGCTGGTCATATGTTTGATGAATTCACGTGTTTGATGCATATCATATGTCTGATTAATTACTTGTCTGATTGATATGTTATAATTGTGATCATGGAAGTTTTCACTCACTAAGCTAGTATAGCTTATGCCCCTATAGTTTCTATTTGGTGCAGTACGAGTTTATTTGGCTTAGACCGAGATAGGCTACAGCTCAGGTACAAGAGCTGGCGTTTCCTATAGAAGTTGTATTCAAATTGTTTAGATTTCCACAAGAACCAAAAGACTCTGATGACTGTAATGGACCTTTTAATATTCTTTTGTGGGGGAATGCTCCTTAGATTTTGTAACTTATTGCATATGCATTTTTTATTTATTATCTAATGCTATTGAATGCCGGATTAAACTACTTAACTCCATTGGATAGAGTTTATTGTCGTAAAGGGATGCCTTATATCTATACGAGACTCCCGAAAGACTTAGATAGTAATTCGAGAGTCTTATATGATATGTGGTGGACTGTTAGGTTTAGGATACCCTATAGGCATGACAAAAGCACCATGAGCAGGTAAGTAGCTTTGATCTATTATATTGTTTGTGTTTGTAATTTTAGTTGCACCTAAAATCATGTATTTAAAATGTTTGTATGATGCATGTGGGGATAGGAACCATGTTATTGAAGTGGTGTATGAATTGGATGCCAAATCATACTTATTAAAAGTGATAACAAAATTATTATGAATAATTGTTGAAGTATGTTGGATATTGTCTGTAAACTGCTTAGTTACCTTAAAATTTACTTATAACTGACAGGCTTATGATTTAAAAGACCATGCATTACATTACCTGCATATACTACATAAAAAGAGTGACAGCCCGCTCGTATTAGTATTTCGGATCTTGGTTAATGCTTGGTTTTTCTAGATGTAGATATCCTGGTTCTTCCAAGATTATCCTTGTTCTGTGGTTTCATGGGAACTACTTGGCAAAAAGAAGGAACGCCGCCTATGTTATCGACTTGAAATGACTAATACTTAATGGAGTCTCTTTGTTCCAAAAGGAAATTGAGTGAAGAAAATATATTTAATAAAGTGAGTACTACTATTCCTATGGTTCTTTTTCTCTGTGTGGGTGGGTCATAAGGATCTGATCCTTGACTAGGCTCCTTCAACCGAATGGAGGGCATAAATCTACATCCTGTTTGGATTCTAGTTGTCCAGACTTGTAATTGTACATATGTTTGAGTGATGCATTACACTTGTTTGATAAATCACTTGTTTGTTATGCTTGATGTGTAATATGTGATGGTTATTCACTGAGCCGTAGAAATGGTCACACTCCAACAGATTTTTCAATTATCCTCCACCCATTACTAGTACCATCGCGGAGGCTAGCGCGGGTAAGGAATAAAGCTAGCAAGTTATGGGAATGGATAAGAGGATTATTGATCTATTGTATTAGTAAACTTATATCTATTTTATGTTCTTAGTTTGTAAATTGATAAACCAATCTGTAATAGTTTTATTCAAACTTTATAGAAAATTTATTTTCTCTATTATTATATATCTTATGTATGTACATAATTTTTTTCAAGTAACTCAAAAGATCATGTTTGTATGTCACAACTCTTAGAGTGACTAGTTGTATTGTATAAGAATCAAATCTATATACAATACAGTATAACTAAGGTACCTTATGGGGTGTGACAGACATAAAGGATGGTAGCTTAAGTCCCTACGCCAGCGGTGTAAACTTCAAGGCCAATGGCGTTAAGTAATCCAACATAAGCCGTTCAAATTTGACGTTTTCTAAGCTGTCTTCAATCAAGTAGGCCGGTGGTGTAAAGTTCCAGCTTTGCCCCAATTTGCTTGATTCGTGATTTGGTTCATTCCCGAGCTTATCTTGATGATATTGATTAGTTTAGGATCATCCAGGATGGTGTGCAACTCCTCTTTAGAACTATTCGAACCAAACCGTTGAGTGCTTCTTTGAATCGCTTAGCTCGAGTCCTTGAAGCGGGTCCAGGTGGCATCACAAGCGGGTCTATTTTTATCTACGAGCTACGTTCTCATCATTCCCTTCCTCTTGAGAAGGATTTGTCCTTAAATCTTCATCACCTACATCAAAAAGACTCAGATCATAAACATTAAATGTAGCACTTACAGAATACTTACCTGGTAGATCAAGCTTGTAAGCATTGTCATTGATGCGCTCTAGGATCTGAAAAGGACCATTGCCTCTTGGAAGCAACTTGGAATGTCTTTGCTCAGGAAATCGTTCCTTTTTGCATATGTAACCAAACCCAATCACCAGGATCAAATACCATCTTATGCGTCCCTTGTTAGCTTGCTTAGCATACTGTTCAGTACACTTTCAATGTTAATCCTAGCCTTTTCATGAATCTACTTAACAAACTCTGCTTTCTTTTTACCATAAATTAACAAATTCAAAAATAGGTAAAGACAACAAATCCAATAGTCAACGGATTAAAACCACACACAATCTCAAATGGTGAATACTTAGTAGCAAAATGAATGGTACGGTTATAAGCAAACTGAACATGTGGTAAGCACTCTGATGACGATCATTTACCATCGAGAATTCAAGGGCCAAAGTCCAGTGATCCACTCCATGGCATTGGAGGACCAATGACAAGAGCTAAAGCTAAACAATGAAAGAAGCTTTGCACAGTCTAGTGATGGAGTTGCAAGAGAAGGAGTCAAACTCCACCAAAGAAGAACCGACATAATTCACATTATTCAAACTTCCAAAAATGGTCAAAGGCATGGAGAACCCCAGATGAAGTTACATTGAATGCCGAAGACTTCAAGAAGTGTAATAAAGCTTCTTAGACCGGTTATTAATATTTGAATTTTTCCAATGCGACTTTTAGTCTCTAGCATTGTTTTTAAGTTGTTTTATGCCGGGTTTATTATTTGTTTTGGGAATTGTTTTATGTCAACATTTTGGGTCTTTTCCCATGTGTCTTTTAGTCTTTTTCTTTTGTTATATATGGTTGTAAATAGGAGAATATCATTGAATGAAAAACATAAATTTTGAGAGCACTCTCTCTTTTGTTCCTTGCAAAAGAACTCCTATTTTGATTTCTTCAATCTAAGCGCTTGAGGAAATCATCTTGATAACTTAGGTTTCAATCAATAGGTGTGTTGGGGTCTAGTTCTGAATCCAATCTTGTTCATGACGATCTTTGCGGTTTCGATTTCAAATTACGGTCGCTAGGTTCTAGGTTTAAAATACCTAGGGTTCGCATCATTTGGTATTAGCTTCGGCTTCTTGAATCAAGTAAATCTATCATTTATCTTAATTATTCTTTTCAAATATTTGTTCTTATTTCATCTCCTTAAATTCGTATTAAAAAAAATTGCGACTTTCGCAACATTCCAGTTCGTTCGTTTCAGTTTGTGATATATTTTTTTCCAGATTTGCGCAAATACAAAAAAAAAAAGAGAAATTAGTAAAAAAAAAAGAACGAAAATTCGTCCAAAAAAAAGAAGAGAGAAGATTTCGGTATATTTTCCTATATTGTCTTTCCATTCAAGTTTATGTCATTATTTATTTGTTGGAGTCCTTGTTATCGTTTCTGTTCATCTTTTGTTGATTTGGAATCATTTGTTGGTTAAGTTGAATTCCTTTAGTGATTTATATTGAGGAAAGTTATTAAAGAGAGTTCTGATCAAAGAACCTATAAGAGCGAATTGAGAGGAACATCTACTTGTGGAGTGAAACACGAGCGAATCCACATCTGTGAGTGTAAATAGGTGAGGGAGTGAATTGTGAGGTCTATATTATTTGTGTTATTACTAACCTTTTTGTTGCAGCAATATGACTGATCGAAGTCCAACTGGCGGAAAGAAGGGAGAAGTAGATAATAAATTGTTGATTGACGCCTTACTGGGTGAGATGAGAAAAATGTTAAGTACTGAAATAGATCAAGTCCATGAGAGGATGGATAAGATGGAGCAGAGTAAGGAACCATCAGGTAGCAATTTTCTAGGGTGAAGAAAGTGAGGTTAGAAGAGAGGGAGGATAGTAATTCAGGGGATAGTTTCATGAAGAGAGAGGGAATACCTAAAGGCGAGACAGTAATTTGGGTAGTGTTAAAATGAAGAAACCTTCCTTTCAGGGGAAGAATGATCCAGAGTTGTACTTGAAGTGGGAGCGAAAAGTGGATCACGACTTTGGCTCTTGAATTCTCGATGGTAGATGATCCTCATCACACTCCTCTCAAAGTTTGATGTTTTTCTTATAATAGCCTTAACAATGTCGATAAAGTCCTATTTACTATTTCAGTTTGACCATCAGACTACGGATGGCAAGTAGTAGAAAACAATAATTTAGTTCCTAACTTACACCACAAGGTCTTCCAATCATAGCTTAAGAACTTTGTATCACTATCAGAAACAATTGTCCTAGGCATACCATGCAAACGAACAATTTCTCGAAAGAACAAATCAACAACATGGGAAGCATCATCAGTTTTGTGACATGGAATAAAGTGTGCCATTTTAGAAAATCGGTCCACAACCACAAAGATAGAATCTTTACCACTTTTAGACCTAGGAAATCTTAACACAAAATCCATCGAAAATCAACCCAAGGCTCAGTAGGAATAGGCAACGGCGTGTACAAATCATGTGGTTGTACTTTGGATTTAGCTTGCCTACAAGTGATACACTTTTCACAAATCCTCTCAACATCTTTTTCGAGGCCAATAAAAATGTTCCTACAAAATAGATAAAGTTTTTGCTACCCCAAAATGTCCCATCAAACCATCACTATGACTTTCCCTCACCAACAACTCCCTGATTGAACAATCTGGAACACAAAATTTTCCTTCTCTAAACAAATAACCATCATGTTTAAAGAATTTTCCATAAGTAGTCTTTTCACATTTAGCATAAGCTTCAACAAAATCTTGGTCTACAACATAAAAATCTTTAATATGTTCAAAACCAAGCAACTTAGCATCAAGCGTGGAAATCAAAACATAGCTACGAGAAAGTATCAGCAACAATGTTTTCCTTACCCTGCTTGTAACGAATGACAGAAGGAAATTTCTCAATGTACTCCATCCAACGTGTATGTCTTTTGCTCAATTTTTGTGGCCCTTCAAATGCTTCAAAGATTCATTATCCATACGAATCACAAATTCCTTTGGCCACAGGTAATGCTGCCAGGTTTCCAAGGCTCTAACCAATGCATATAGTTCCTTATTATAAATAGGGTACTTCAAGGCTGCCCCACTTATGATGTGATCTTAAAAGCATCAAATTTAAATCCGACCAAGATCAAGTCCAAAGCTTTGCTTCAAGGGATTGGAGATTCAATAGCCGAGTTTCAATGTTAAAAACCAGAGTCAAGCGAACCAAGGATGTTCACAAAATAGTTTTGGAATCGAAAGATTGAAGTTGTGGAGCTGCTGCACGTACGCCACCGGCCTTCATGATTAATATGTTGGCCTCCATTATAATTTGATGACTTTTGGAATTTCTTTTGTGGCTTTTCAAATTTTTTTTATTTTTATTGATGTAGGATTAATTATAATTATGTTTTTTTTTTCCAGTTACGTTGTCGGTTATGTAACTAAATAATTATGTTTTTTAGTTATGTTGTCAGTTATGTAACTGCTACAATTTTATTTTTAGTTACGATTATGTAACTGCCTTGTAATAGCCTATATATAAGGCTAGTAGACATCTAATGTAATAATCAGATTATGAGTTATTTCTTTTAAATGAAAATGAGAGTTTTCTCTCTGTGTTCTTGAGAACATGTTCATGAACTTATCAGATTTCATCCATGGCGTTTGAATCCTTTGACTTATCAATCGAAACTTCATTACCAGTTGTCATCTTCATTATACCAAGGTTCTTGCCTCCATATAGGCAATGGGTCGCGGTTTCCACCTAGGTTTCTTAGACAGTAACTGGGGTTCAATTTCATTTGACGAACGTTAGGTCTTAGGTTTAATATACCTAAGGTTTTCCGTATCAACTTAGCTTTTCACTAAAATATGTAATGGGTCATCCTTCTTGCATCAGCACTGCTCCAATCCCTAAACCTGAAGCATCACATTCAATTTCAAAAGTTTTAGTAAAATCAGGCAAAGCAAGTAAAGGAGCATGTGTAAGCTTATCCTTTATTAGCTTGAAAGCTTTCTCCTAATCTTCCCCCCATTTGAAGCCCACATTCTTTTTGATAACTTCAGTAATGGTATGGCAATACTACTGAAGTCCTTTACAAATCTCCTGTAGAAGCTAGCTAGTTCATGAAAACTTCTCACTTGACTCACGTTTGTTGGACTAGGCTACTCCTGGTGATGTGAACCTCAGGTATATTAAACCTAAAACCCTACAACTTGATTTGAAGCAGATCTATAGGAAAGCTAAATTAGATCGGAGATGGATCTTGACCCAAAGTTGTATCTCAAACTTGAACCACAGATATATAAAGATGGAACCTCTCACCTTGAATTGTATGTCAAACTAAAACAAAAGTATCGAATCAAAGGATCGCCACAAGAAATTAATCGTGATAAGATCACAAGTTCACAATGGAACCAAAGGAGAAAACTCTCTCAAAAATATTTCATTCAAACAAAATATATATAACAAACGAAGGAAACTGAAAAGTCTTCAAAAAAATGAAACTGATAAGTCATAAATACTAAAATTGAAAAGTCTTAAATAATGAAACCGAAAAGTCTTGAATAATGAAACTGAAAAGTCTTGAATAATGAAACTGAAAAGTCTCAAATAATTCTCGCGCATAACATACGTTGGCGGTGTTGCGATGGAACATCGATGGCATAAGGCCAGCGTTGGTCTCCTACAAGTACAATTCCAATTCTAATTTCGTTGGAGAATCTCCAAAGGCTTGTATAACATTTACAATGTCCGGATCATCATCCAATGACAGATCGGTGATGAAATCTCCATGCAAAGCTTGTTTCCTCCATGTTTCTTCAACGAATGCTCCTAACGCCTCCCTCACCTTCTTGGCTTTAGCTTGCATGACCGGTCTAACTAGAATGTATAGCGGATCCTTGGATGCTGCTTCATCACTTGGACAACACGAACCTTCTCTTCATCTACCTGTATTCCCTATGCACTAACAACAAAACCAAGAAATACAAGCTTATCTGTGCAAAAAGTGCACTTCTTAAGGTTAGCAAAAAATCTCTCCTTTCGAAGCACATCAAGAACAGATTTCAAATGTTTCACATGGTCTTCCAAGTTCATGCTATAGATTAGAATATCATCAAAGTAAACAACCACAAACTTTCCAATGAAAGCATGCAAAATAGTTCATCAATTTCATGAAAGTGCTTGGTACATTAGTTAAACTAAAGGGCATAACTAACCATTCATATAAACCATACTTTGTTTTGAATGTGGTTTTCCACTAATATCCTTCCTTCATTCTAATATGATGATATCCATTTTTTAAATCAATTTTAGAAAACACACATAAGCCATGCAATTCATCCAACATATCATCTAAGCGAGGAATGAGATGATGATACTTTACTGTGATATTGTTGATGGCTCGGCAATCAACACACATCCTCCATGATCCATCCTTCTTAGGCACAAGAATAATTGGTACTGCACATGGACTCATGCTCTCTCTCACGTACCGTTTTTCCATCAGCTCTTGAACCTACCTTTAAAGCTCCTTAGTCTCCTCAGGATTGCTCCTATAAGCCAGTTTATTTAGAATTGCAACTCCGGGTACAAAGTCAATATGGTGCTCTATTCCACATATTGGAGGTAATCCTCTAGTGATTTCCTCAGGAAAGACATCCTCATAAACCTGCAAAAAAGACACAACAGCACTAAGTAAAGTGTCAGGTAACTCGTTAGTATTCAAACAAGTTTCTTTGTAAATCATCAACAGCATTGGTTGTTTCATTACTAATGCTCGCCTCACAACACTCACTCTAGCCATACAACTCTCCTTTTGCAAGACTACAATCTCCTTTTCCCTTACCACCAAAGTTGATCCCCTTTTGACTTGGCCTCTCTCCCTCATTCCAGCCTTCCTCTCCTTTTTATTTTCTTTTTCTTTTATTCTCTCACTCTCTTTTGCCTTTCACTCTCTTGGTGTTTCCCACAAGATTGTTGCAATTGTATTTGATCTTCATAAATTTGTTTAGGAGTCAATGGTTTGAGACTGTAACTTTTACCATGATGAACAAGTGTATATTTATTTGAAAAGCCACTATGAATCGCCTTTTTATTAAATTGCCATGCCTTCCTAACTATGACAAGCCTGCATTGGTATAACATCACACAACACTTCATCTTCATACCTTCCAATGCGAAAAGTAATCTTAGCATTCTAGTCAACTTGGTCTCTCCACTATCATTCAACCATTGTAATTTGTAAGGACTCGTATGTTTAGTAGTTTTAAGCCCCAACTTCTCTACAATGAAAGAACTAACAGCATTTGTGCAACTACCACCATCAATAATCAAACTGCAAAGACTATCACCAAAACACTGAGTGTGGAAAATATTTTTCCTTTGTACATCAGTCTCTTCTTTCACCTATGCACTCAAAGCACGCTTCACCACAACCACTAGTTTACCTTTAGCAGCTTCCTCATCACTAATATCCTCTAAAGGTGGCATTTCATCATCCTCGCTTTCTCCTTCAGTTTCATACTCCCCATCACGTATGATCATGACATATCTATTTGGGCATTGACTGTAATGTGACCCCTACCTTGACATTTAAAACATTTTATATCTCGATTTCTTTGAGTAGAAGAATTAGATTTACCTTAAGTTCCAGAGCTGGTCATGTCATGTTTATACTTAGATTTTGGCTTTGAAATGGGTTGCTTCTCCTCCATCTTCTAGTATTTTGATTTGTAACTGGATGAACCTGCATTAGAATCAAAAAGGGATGCACAACTACTGTTCCTCTTGAGTTGGTTCTCAATTTTAATGGCCATGTGCATCAAATCATCCAACTCAACATAGTGTTGCAATTCTATTACATTCTGAATATCCCTATTCAATCCTGCAAAAAATCTAGCCCTTGTAGCCTCACGATCTTCAGCCACATTTGCCCTGATCATTGTCACCTCCATCTCCTTGAAATATTCCTCTACACTCCTATTACCTTGTTTAAAGTTTTGCAACCTATTAAACAAATCTCTATGGTAATGAGATGGTATAAACCGCTTATGCATTACTCTTTTCATTTCTTCCCAAGTTTCTATTGGTGGCTCTCTATTTCTTCTCCTATTCAACAACAATTGATTCCACCAAACAATGGCATAATCAGAAAATTCAGTAGTAGCAAGTTTTACCTTTTTGGCTTCAGAATAGTTGTCACAATCGAACACCAAGTCAACTTTCTTTTCCCATTCAGATAGGCTTCAGGATCATTTCTCCCCTGAAATGGCGGAATCTTCACTTTATGTTTCCAAGATAATTATCCTCCTGATTCCTAACTCCTCTATACCTTCCTCCATAATACTTGTTACTTTCAACAGAAGCCCTATTGAATTCTTCTTCAAAACCCGATCCTTCATATTCTCGATTCGACACCTAACTCCTCTTTTAGGAAGTCCACCTCTATTGACTTGAGGAGCATTCCTTGATTGTTCCATACCCTTCTCTAATTTTTCATTGAGCTCATCATCCCTTCCTTAAAATCTTCCTCATCTCAATAGACAAAGACTCCAAAATTGATTTTGTATCAACTCCACTCTGCTTACCCTCAGGAACACCTTGTTTAGACATTTTCTTACCAACAAGAAACAACGTTAGCAATAAAATAATTCATCATAGATTACTCCCTTACGTGTTTACACTCAACAAGATGAATCACTCAAACCCTCGTATTTTCACACAAAAATCAGATTTTGACCCTCTCTAAATTCCTCTTTCTTTAAGAACTAATTCGAACAATCCAAGATCTAATCAATGGAATCAATCCAACTTATTAAGAAGAAGATGAATGAAAAATTAGGTCAAGCAATAGCAATGAAGTGTTGAAACTAAGCAAGAAACAAATTTTTTTGACACCCTTAATCAATTGGACAACTATTTGTGACAAATCTCAAGAATTTCAATCTATCAATTTTTTTTGTATTTTTTTACAACAATTTTTTTATTCTTTCTCTTTTTTTCTTTTTTTTTTTATCACAACTATGACTATCAAGATGAAATCTTTGATTCAACCAAGATCTGACAAAAACTCAAAGAACGTACCTTTGACAACCCTAAGATTGAATCTTTAATCAAAGGAAAGGATAGGCAAACCTCAAACAAACCTAGGCTTTGATACCAAACTAATATAAATCACGCCAATCTATCGACGAAACCCAATATCAATTCGTTTGATTTCAATTCCAAGACCGTCTATGTTTGTATGGAGACTGCGACCCATTGTCTATAAAGAGGAAGAACCTTGGTATAAAGCGAAGACGCCACAATCGAAAGATGGAAATCTTGATTGACAAGTCGGAAGCGAATGCCACGAATTAGATCCGATAAGTTCAGAGTTAGTTCCGTCAAGAACCAAAGAGAAATTCTCTCAATTTTCATAAAATATATTCTGATCTTGTTCATACAACCCAAAGGAGTTTATATAACCATATGAAGGAAAACCAAAAGACAAATAATGAAAAAATTGTTACACAATAAAAGCTGGCGGCCATAAATACAAAGCTAGCGCCTCAAATTGGAATTAAAATCCGATAGTAACTTCTAGTCTACGTCGCATAAGGGCCGGCGACTTAAGTCCTACGCCAACGTGTAAGCTTCAAGGCCAACGATGTTGAGTAATCCAGCATAAGCCGTTCGAATTTGACGTTTTCTAAGCTGTCTTCAATCAAATAGGCTGCGAAAGTCCAGCTTTGCCCCAATTTGCTTGATTCATGATTTGGTTCATTCTTGAGCTTGTCTTGATGATATTGATTAGTTTAGGCTCATCCGAGATGGTGTACAACTCCTCCAGAACTATTCGAACCAAATCGTTGAGTGCTTCTTTGAATCGCTTAGCTTGAGTCCTTGAAGCGGGTCTAGGTGGCATCACAAATGGGTCTATTCTTGATTACTAGCCACATTCTCATCAAAATGCAATTGAAAAGTCAAGGCAAAGTGAAAGAGAATTGTTGAGGGAAGCTTGAAGGCTGCCGGCCTTTTTTTGTACATTGCCGACCTTATTTAAGGCCGCCGGCCTTGGTTGTGGCCTAAATTAAGGCCGGCCTTTATTTTATTTCACTAGTTTTTCATTTATGTCGGTTTTAATGTTTCCCATTTTAAACTTTATGCACTTTCCTTTATTTGTTTCATCTCCTAGTCATTTGTAGGCCTATATAAACCTTTGTATCACAATTATTCATTATTATTATTGATGAAATTATATCTTTGAGAGCACTCTCTCTTTTGTTCTTTGCAAACGAACTCCTTTGTATTCCTTCGATCTAGACGCTTGGGGAAATTGGCTTGATATAGGTTGAGGTCTAGTTTCGATTCATCACTTGTTTCAAGATTATCCTTTGGGATTCGATTTCAAATACGATTGTTGGTCTAGGTTTAATATTCCTAGGGTTCTTCATCATTTGGTATCAGAGCTTTGGCTTCTTGAAATCAATTAATCCTATCCTTTATCTTTATCATTTCTTTTCGTTTGAATCGTTCTTGCTTTTTAGATTAGTGTGTTGATTAAAAAAAATTTTGATTTTTAGGGTTCAATTTAGATTTGGAGAGAAAAAAATTCGTATAAAAAAAGAAGGATTTTGATTTGTTGTCTAGGGTTGATTTTTGCTATCTAGGTTTGAGTTGTCAAAAAAAAAAAAAAAAAAGAAGAGGAGGAATTCACACAAAAAAAAGAAAGATTGTTATTATTGAAACAAGATATCAAAATCAGCATCAAATTCAAGTTTATGATTCATTGTTTATCTGTTGAGTCCTTGTTCTTGATCTATCATAATCATCGTGCCTTGTTCCTATCCTTTACTTGTTTCTGATTTGTTAATTAGATGGTAAAAAAGCGGAGTTTGTTAAACAAATTCATGAAAAGGTCAGGGTTAAAATTGAAAAGGCGTATAGAACAATATGCTAAGCAAGCTAATAAGGGACGAGCTCAGATGGTGTTTGAAACCTGGTGATTGGGTTTAGCTACACATGCGAAAGGAAAGATTTCCTGAGCAAAGGCGTTCCAAGTTACTTCCAAGAAACGATGGTCCTTTTCAAGTCCTAGAGCGCATCAATGATAACGCTTACAAGCTTGATCTACCAGGTGAGTATACATTAAGTGCTACTTTTAATGTCTTTTATCTAAGTCCTTTTGATCCAGGTGATGAAAGAGTTCCTGTGCGGCGCTCGACCATCCATTATATCATTGTTTGTTGCTAATCTAGATGGCGAGCCAGCCTTATCTTCTCTCACTTCCAAGGTTTGTTTTAAGCCCCACATTCTCTTAAGGAGTGTCATCTTGGCTTTGACACGATCCCCTATATGTCTAGGAGGTTCGACTATATCAACTGGCTTCGGCCTGTCTTGGCCTCATCAGGAAAGTAGCATCAACTTCCAACCAGTTTGCTCACGGGAAGCTAAACCCACCTTCAGAGACAATCCACACTATGAACAAACCCTCTGCTATTGTCACTCACAACTCTATATGCCCAAGTTAAACACCCCCATAAAGTCCTAAACTCTTGGACCGTAACACTCTTTCCCACTTAAATTCATGGCGTCCTCGTCATGAGGCAAATTGCTACAGCTACTTCCTACTCTCGTCACACTCAAGATCATCTCACCAGAACTTCGGGCTTTCATAGGCTTCCTCTTGCCCTCACCCATTCATCCATCCTCTGAGATCGCCTCTTGTTGAGTTGCCCAACGATAGGGTTTGAGCATAAGATCTTGTTTCAACCCCAACTCATGACACAACTGCCCTCAAGCAACGATGTCCCCACTCTGGTGGCCGATCCGCTTAATCTTCATCCACAAGAGCTGAATTGACAACAAGATTAGAGTTAACTCTTATCTCCACAACTCACAACACAACTGCCTTCTGGCAACAATGTCTTCTCTCTAGTGGTTACTCCTCCTGAGCTTTACCTACAAGAACCACATCTATAACAAGAATTACTGATACGGAAAACCTCAAGTATATTAAACCTAAGACCCAACTTCGTCAAATAGAATTGAATCCCAAGGATCGTCTAAGAAAACTGGTGGAAACCGTGACCCATTGCTTATATGGAGGTAAGAACCTTGGTATAGTCGTAGATGCCACAACCGGTAATGGCAAACTGATTGATAAGTCAAAGGGGTTGAATGCCACGGGAAACTCCCGATAAGTTCATAAATAAGTTCGTTCCAGAACTCAAAGAGAAGAAACACTCATATTTTCGTTATCAAAGATATTTTATATATGTTACATCCCATCAGTTTATATAGGCTTTTAATTAGCCTAAAAGCTAAGCTATAATAAATAAGGAAAATAACCTATTAATGACTCATAGGAATACGTAAAGACAAACTTGACAATAAACAACCTATAAATGACTCCTAGAAATATATAAAGACAAACTTTACAATTAAACAAGAAAATATGAAAAGACATCGAAAAGACATAAAAACTTAAATATCCATAATAAATACAATAAATATCCCTAAGAAAATAATAAATATCTTAAAAAGACATATACCAGTCATCGGTTTTGTAATTCGTGAGTCATATCTAATTACATTCCTTATTATTATCCAGTATGATTTTGTGATTCGTGAGTTATATTAGATTATGATCTCATTTACATCCTTTGTGTTGCTCGGTTTGTTCTATTTAGAAACCCTAAAAACATCAAGAACCTTAATTCCTGGAAAGAAGAAATTTTTTACCCTCCTTGAATCTTCTATCACGTGGCATTCAACCCTAGACTTATCAATCGGTTTGCCATCATTGGTTGTAGTGAAACTGCAGTAAACCACACTTCTTAATATTCTAAAGATTTAAATTTCAAATACAAGTGGATTACTTAACCGGTCAGCAAAATCACCGGGTACAAAGCAGTATATTCTGAAAAGTCCAAGTCGTATCCACAGGGAGCTAATGGCTAATTACTAAAATTAAACTTTTACCCTAATCTAAGCAATTGATTTTCAGATGTGTAATTAATCTATGTTGATCTAAATAAAAACTAGATTTCAAATGATTTATCAAGAACTAAAACCATATGTTCCAGCAATTATAAGAGGGATTTAGGTTTAGGAGATGCAGATGATATATGAATGATGCATTTCTATTCTCATGTGAAATGGCTCATACTTTAAATTGATATATAATATTGATTACTTGGATTTGATCAAATTCATTTAAGAATTGCTCACCTCTCGATGTAACACAATCTTTCATAGCATAAACTATCCTATTAAGATAAGTTATCTATGATTTCAGATTAATAGCATTTTGCTCTCACCAAAATTACTATCCTAGTTAAGAATACAAAGCAAGCACCGTTAAGTGACCCAAATTTGTAACCCTAACCGCATAAAGATTAATGAATTCTCAAGTTCTATCACAGATTTACATATCTCTATGACAAATCATATTCAAAAACATAAGTTTTGCTTGTGTGGATCATTGAATCCTCTCAGGTATCTTTAATCCTTTCTATCTAATCTATGTTGATCAGCATAAACTAAACAGATTACAAACAAAGATAATCAAATTCCCAAATAATCAACACCAATATCAATTCAATTCATGAATCAAATCATCAAATCCATTCATACATATTCATAATTGACAATGAAAACATGCCTCTCAATATACAATCAAGCATACACATAAAAGAATAGAGATTGAAAACACCTTAATATGGTTCCTTTTCAGAAACGGAATTTCCAAATCCAAAATCCACAATTGTAGGCAACGCTTGATTGTAGCTAAACCCTAATCCACTCTAAATTGCTAGAACATTAGGGTTTTTAGTGCCCTAAAAAAAACAAATAACAACATTATGTTTCCTAATTTTTCTGAGTATTTTTGTCTTACTTCCTCCTTCTTCTTCCTTCTAAAACTCTCTTAAATAGAGCAAATTCGCAATAGGAATACAAACTGACATAGCTGTACGCCGGCAGTTACAAAATGTACGCCGCCAGCGTAAATGTGGATCTTGCCGGCGTTCGTTTGATGAAAAATGCCTCTTCAACTTACGCTTGATGAACACAGCCAGTGTTCATCAAATCTGGCCTGCGTAGATCTTCATTGAGAATTACTTATAGGATTATACGCAGGGACCTACGCTGGCAGCGTTGAATCCCAGAAGGCCGGCGTGGATTGTTTCATCAAACCCTACACTGGCTGTGTTTGAGCCTGCGTTAAGGATATGCATTCTGTGGACAAAGTACACAGGCGCAACGCCGGCGGCGTTAATTCAGAATTTTGCCGGCGTATCTCTTTATTCCATACGCTTGCTTCACATTGTCTTCTACCCTGGCTGTGTTGATGACTGCGTTAAGAAATTGTCTTCTGTGGTCACTCTACACAGCCTCTACGCCGGCGGCGTTGGATGCTATTGAGCCGGCGTACGTGTTGATCTTCAATCAATGGTTTTGGAATTTGCTCATTACTTCTTTTTAACCTGATTTCACAAGAAATTATACTTATGAATATACATTCCACTTGATTTCTATCATATCTGTATAAATTTTATCCACAAAATGTATGTAAAATATGAGTTCATCATGTAGCATCTTTAACTATACCATGGTTGTTGCCTATAGGCAACAGGTCGCGGTTGCCATAAGAATTCCTAGACAGTCTGATACGAGAACCTTTGCAATCACGCCTGAGAACCCTTTTGAGTATTATGAACCCCCAGCATAGTAATACAAAAACCCACGAATACTATTGGAATCAACCCCTAAGATGGATTAGATTTTAGGTTTGCCTTAAGTTTGATCTAGAGAGTTAGAACACGGATGCCCTAACTTCGAAACACTTCACAAAGAAGAGGATCAAACTTCCTTGAATGTTCCTAAGTAGCATGCATTCATTCAAGAACACAAAGAGAAAAAGCTCTCAAATTTTCATTCATTCTAGTTTATCTAAAAATATTACAAATGATGGGTTTTTATAGGCTTAGTTAGCCTAAAAATTAAGTAACTAAATAATAAATACATGGAAGACTTAAAAGAAATTTAAACTAGGTAATAAATACAAGGAAAAGAAATTCAAACTAAGCAATAAATACAAGAAAAAGGAATTCAAACTAAGCAATAAACTAAGCCTAAATAAAGGCTGGCGCCAATGCCGGCGGCCTAGATCCAAGGCCAGTGGCCTTCATGTGGATTCACCTAATTTCATCAAATCTCCTTGTAAACTCACTTGAACTTCAATTATATTGAACCGTGCTTGAATCTCACTTGTTCTAAAGCCTTGATACCCTTGTAATCCATCACTAGCATACATCGCCAAGCCTTGGAAATGTTGATTTAAAGCTTGTTGAAGCTTCTTAGCACGAGATCTCATGATTAGTCCTTGAGGCAAGCTAAATGGACTTGAAATCCTTTGAAATTCAACCTTCGCCACTTGCTCTTCTTGTTGACTTGACTCTTAAGCGTGGACCGGTGGCTCTTCCATAACACAGTCCTTAGGCTCGAATTCTATTATCGATCATTAGGTCTAGAGTACTCGTTTCACATCAAAAGACCTCTTTGATCAATCCAATGAAAACCTAGAATGCACATGCCCAAGCATTAATCATATGTCACTTTCAATAAATGGAATAAACTCTTTTATCATCACTATTTTAGAAATGCACCTAAAAACATGATAAATATGCTAAAATATACCTTTTCACATAAAGTACTAAACTCAAACATAGGTGTCGATGCAATAGAAATAGAAAATAGCAAACGTGGAGCAAGATATTCAATAAAATGCAACCATCCCACATTATATGCAAAAGCATGATACACATCAAGTCAAAAGCTCTTCTTCTTACAACAAATGACAACAAACTTGACAAAAAATGTATAAGCAAGAAAAAATTTACAGCTAAACTATTACTTCCAATGAGAAGTATTGATAAATATACATTTTGACATCTAGTACTGAACTCAAACACGTGTCAATGCAAGAGAGATAGAATAGAGTAATTGTGGAGGCCTGTTGTGATTTGAATCCAAGGGGGTTGGAAATTGTTTCCTTCAAAGATTAGGGTTGGAAATTGTGAATGAAATCATAATTCGAAATATGAATCACAAAGACAAACTGGTTCGCAATAAGAATTGCAATTCAATATGATGCACAAATTGCAAAACCAATTACTGGTTAAAAGAATCAATGATTCAATCAACAAGAACAAATAAAGAAAATTCAACTTTCAATATTCATAAAAATTTGCGATAACATGCAATTCAAGTTCTTATCTCAAGAACTTATAAAAACTCTTACAAAAGAGAATAACCTAAAACTTCTATATCCTTCCCCTTATAGAAACCCTCATATTTATTATCCCTTTTACTCCAATTCGATTTTCAAGAAGGGTTAGAATTCCAATTAGAATTAGATCCATACCTTGCTACTCCGTTACGCTTGAGTTGCTTTTCTACTTTAATAGCCATGTGTACCATGTCTTCCAGCTCTACATAATGTTGCAACTCCACAACATTAGCTATATCTCAATTCAAGCCACATAGAAATATAGTCATTGTTGCTTCTCTGTCTTCATCCACATTGGCTCGGATCATAGCTATCTCCATCTCCTTGTGATACTCCTCTACGCATTTGGATTCCTAAGTAAGGCTTTGCAATTTATTAAATAAATCCCTAGTATAGTGGTTAGGGATAAATCTTTTCCTCATGATGGCCTTCATCGCCTACTCAAATTCAATTGATCCTACCGAATAAGCGCATAATCAGTAAATTCGACTACAACAAACTTGACCTTCTTCTCATCAGAATAGCGATGACGGTCAAACACAAACTCCACTCTTCGTTCCCACTCAATGTAAGCATAGGATTATTTTTACCTTGGAATGGAGGGATCTTCATCTTGATGTTCCCTAAATTCCAATCCACCCCATCATTCCTCCCTCCCTCCCCCCCATATCTCCTACCAGACATCTTATCTCTCCCATCATAGTCATTCGTAACACTACCTTCATCACCAAAATCATCTAATTCTTCCTCCTATATCCTCCTCCCTCCTTGCCTATTTTGTCATCTAAGCTGGGGTTGCTGCCGCCGTCTTTCAATTTCATCCATCCGATTCTCTAGTCTCTCCCACCTTTCATTAGTAGCCCGCCCGAAACAATTGCTCAAACGATTTTGTCATTGACTCCATAAACATATTAGGGTCAACTCCTAATTGCTCTTCATAATTTGATTGGGAACTCATCTTACTTGAACACTTGTGACCAAAGTTAATAAAAAAAAAAAAACTCACAACACTCCCTCGTTTTTCGCTCATGTAAATGGCGCTTCTCTCGTATCTCACTCAATTAGGTTTTTTGATAATAAACTCACCTTTCGTTGCCTTTTACCACTCGATAATCCTTCTCCTCAAGTCTTATATTGAACTTAGTGATTCTTGAATCAAGACCACACTTGTGACTTAATGGAACAAAAAAGAACAGCCTTCTTATTAAGAATAGATAATAGATAGGAACAGATTTAAGAAGGAATGTCAAGGCTAAGAAGAAGATCAAGACAATTAAGACATGAACAAATCAAGATCAAATTCAAGAACGAACAATATCATAAACAATTTGAAGAATAGTTTTTTTTTCACAATTTTTCTTCTCTTTTTTTTTTTGTACAATTCTTCTTTTTTTTTATGAATTTCTTTTCTTTTTTTTATACCAAACCCTAGATCTTAAAGATCGCAACTTTTTCAACAAAGAAACCTTAAAAGACTTCTCTTTTACCATAGATTCTCAACATTTGAGATTTTCAAAATAAACCTTCGACTCAATTTCCTCAAGAAGCAACAAGAAACAACAAAACAGAAGCCAAGAAATGATAAATAAGGACAAAAGAAGACAAAATAAAAATTGATAGATAGATAACCTGATTTAGAGCCAAAGCTCTAATACCAAAAACTGATGCGAACTCCAGGTATATTTGATATGAACCATGCCAACTTTGTGACGAAACCTTATACCAATACGAATGGAAATCTAACTTAAGACCTTTGAAAATCGAATGGAACTGCGGCCTGTTATCTATTAGAGACAAGAACCTTGGTCATGTGATGACGCCATAAACGGGGATGGGTGAACTGATTGATAAGTTGAAATTTGAACGCCACGAAATTGGATCCGATAGGTTCAAAGAAAGAGTTCTTTTGAGAACTTAAAAGAAGAATGCTCTCAAATTGTAATGTCATTCAATTAATTGATCTTTTGTTTTTCATAAAATAAAAGGTTCATATAGGCCTCACAAATAACCTAGAAGGCCCAACAAATAAAGGAAAATACATGGGAATTACTAAAAATGACCAAAGGAAACAAAAATCGGAAATTAACAAAGGCTGGCATTCAAGGTCGGCTCAAGGCCGGCGGCCTTGGAATAAATGCCGGCAGCCTTCAATGTGCTCCCAGTGATCTTCTTTCAAGGCCAACCAATTCACACTAGCCTTCATTGCAACATCTTAGATCTTATCCTAGAGCTTTGGAAATCCATTTGGATGATATTAATCAACTTAGTTCCATCCTCAATGTGATGCAAACTTAGCTCCTCTACTTGGACTTCTTGAATTAATCCATTAAGTGCTTCTTTGAATCTTTTGGCTCGAGATCGCATGATCGGTCCAAGTGGATCCACATTCCATCTCCTAGCTTGACTAATTTGGCTTCCATCAATATTAAGCCTAAAACCCGACAATTAGTTTGTAGAAGTAGACCATCAGGAAAGCTAATCAGATCGGAGCAAACCTTGACCCAAAGTTGTATTTCAAACTTGAACCAAAGGTATAAAAAGATGGAACCTTTACCCTAAGTTGTATTGCAAACTAGAACAAAGGTTTAAGAATCAAATCGAACACCATAAGATCAAATCTTGATAAGTTCGCAATGGAACTAAAGGAGAAAAACTCTCTCAATTCAATATTCATTCAAGGTTACTTGTCCATACAAAAACAACAACCAAATATAATAACAAATGAAGGAAATTGAAAAGTCTAAAACGAAGGAAACTAAAAAGACTCAAATAATTCTCGTGCATAACATATGTCGGCAACATATGTTGGCATTCCTAAAACTAACCTGCAGCGTATAAAGGAAATTCAAAGGTCGTATGTTCCAGAGCGTATACGCCGAAAGGGTAAGCCAACGACATATATGGCAGCATAAGCGATGTAGGATGAAAACACGCCTGTGTTCAAAGCGACTTTAACAAAAACGCTATTGGTCATTTTTGTCTTCCGTGTAAGCCAATAGTGTATTGAGATATGCCGGCAGCGTAGATGCATAAAAACAAAGCCATCCAACGTCATCATTGTAAAGCTAGCTGTGTTGATTAACGTTGGCGGTGTTGTGATGGAACCCAACACCACCAACATAAGGCCAGCATTGGCCTCTTACAAGCACAATTCCAATTTTGATTTCATTGGAGAATCTCCAAGGGCTTGTATAACATTTACAATGTCTTGATCATCGTCTAATGAAAGATTCATGATGAAATCTCCATGCAAAGCTTGTTTCCTCCAAGTTTCTTCAACGAATGCTCCTAATGCCTCCCTCATCTTCTTTGCTTTAGCTCGTGTACGGTCCAACTGGAATGTATGGCAAATCCTTGGATACTGCTTCATCATGTTGACTGGAATTCCAACGATAAAAACATAAGTCAAACAAACTAAGGACGCCTATCAAATAGTTTGGGACACAAGAGATTAAAGATTTTGAAGTGTTGGAGCTATTGGAGGATCTAAGTCGCTGGCCTTGAAGCTTCAGGTCTTGTACGTCGTGAAGATGACCACCTGTCGGCCTTAATGAGTTGAGCCACTTGTCTTTAATTATTTTAATGTCTTTCCATTTTTTTTTTGTGGCTTTTCGAATTTCTTTGTTTTTATTGATGTAGGGATTTATTACAAATTTTTTTCATGTTATGATATCAGTTAGTAACTACCATAATTTTGTTTTTCAATTACGTTTTTCAGTCATGTAACTGCCACCATTATGTTTTTTCAGTTATGATTATGTAACTACCTTATAATAGCCTATATATAAAGGCTATTAAACATTCAATGGAATATAATCAAATATCTTTTGACCAATAAAAATTAGAGAGTTTTCTCTGCGAATTCCTAAGTGAAAATTTATGAACATATTGGGAATTTCCCTTACTAACCCTTTTGACTTATCAATTTTTTTTCCATCATTGGTTATAGTGTGTACAACTACAACAAGGTTCTTGCCTCAATATAGGCAATGAGATGCGGTTTTCCACCAGGTTCCTTAGAAATATATAGGGTTAAATATCATATTTCGATAGCGGGTTTCATCACAGGTTAGCGTGGTTTGGTTTTGCATCATTTGGTATCAAAGCTAAGGATTTCGAAGAATTCCATATCCCAGTTCAACTAGAGATAACTCGAATCATTCATACCTTTGTTTGTTTTCTTTGTGTTTTTTGGACTTGTCTGATCTAGTTTATTGTCCGTGTGTTAGGACTTTAGTTTTTGATGTCTTTGTGATTCAAAAACAAAAGGAAATTCGTGTAAAAAAAATGGTATCTTTTAGGTTTTTTTTTGAAAATTGTGATTTTTAGATCTAGGGCTTGATAAAAAAATGAGTCAAATATGAGTGGATGATGATAAACCTATCTTTCATACAAGATGTTTTGTGAAAAACAACGTCTACAGTTTGACAATTGATAGCGGAGTTTTTATATATCTAGTACCTTGTTGGTGAAAGAATTGGGTTTGGATACTTTGAAGCTTAGAGTACCATGCAAAATACATAATGATTGTGGAGAATTTATGGTGACTGAGCATGTTTGGATTGCTTTGTCCATTGGAAAATATTGTGATGAAATTTTATGTGATATAATTCCAATGCAAACTTGTCATATTTTTTGGGGCGACCATGGAAGTTTAATAGGAAAGCCAAGTATGATAGATACAGGGATTGTTATTCTTTGGTTTTTCAACCAAAAGCGAGTGAATTTAGTACCACTCGATCCATGGAAAGCTATTGAAGATCAAATGATGACAAGGCAATTCAGAGAAAAAGAAAAGCAAAAGAGTGCTTTAGAAAAGATTGAGGGTAAAGAAAAGAAAGAGAAAGAAAAGAATGAGAGAAATGAGATTGAAGGAAAAGAGTGATCAAAACACACTGGTGAGCAGAAAAAATAATTAGAGTGTGAAATACAAACACAGAGTGACATTGCTAAAACAAGTGAGGATATTTATTTTTCCACTAATGATATCACCTGTTTTATTCTAGTGTGGATGTGTCATTGCTACAGGAATATAAGGAACTGTATTCCTAGAAAGTTTCAAATGAAATGCCACCATTGCAAAAATTACTATAGGAATTTCATGAAATTTGAAGTTTGAAAGATGGAATTAATCATCAAATTCAAATGAAAGAGTCCAAGAACAAAGATTCGAGGACGATCTTTTCAAAGCAGGAGGGAATGGTGCGAATCTGATAGCATCAATTAGAGCCAATCAAATTCAAGTTCAACAACACTTTCAAGGAATTAGAGGCTTGGTGACTGCGTTCAATGATAAAACACAAGTAAACAAACTAAGGATGTCCGTAAAATAGTTTGGACACAAGAGATTAAAGAATTTGAAGTGTGGAGCTGTTGGAGATCTAAGCCACTGGCCTAAATTTAACAATCGCTGGCCTGAAGCTACAGGTCATATGCCAGCAAGATGGCCGTCGACCTTCATTTCATATGTTGCTGACTTTGATGAGTTGAGCCGCCGGCTTTAATTGTTTTATTGTCTTCCCAAATTTCTTTTGTGGCTTCTCGAATTCTTGTTTTTATTGATGTAGGGATTGATTATAATTATGTTTTTCAATTACGATATCAGTTATATAACTGCCTGATATGGATCAACATATCCAATTTAATTGCAGATCTAGTGCTTCCAATTGTGAATGAGGGCTTGTGATGAAAATATGCAATGATATAAAGAAATAACAGAAAAATAAAGATATGAATGAATTAATCTGGATATAACGCACCAAGACTAAATCGAGCTAGTTGCCCTAACATCTATATGACTCATGAAGACAAGAAACAACAAAGAAATTCTAGACAATCGATATGACTCATGTTGGCTAAAAAGATCTAGGATGTATTAATATTACACACAATTAAGGATTCATCACAAAGGACAATTTCAATTACCCAAAGGTAGAATTCAAGTCAAAACCAAAAGGTGTCTATTATATTGAAAGAAAACCCTTATTAAACTCACAAGTCGAGCAAAGGGTAAAAAGGTAAAATAAAACAAAAGAAATAAATAAGAAGGTGCATCTAAACTACGCATGATAGGAAGAAGATCTCCTTGTCTATCACGGCCCGTGTAACGGTCATGATCTTCTCGGCTCAGTTTGCATTGCTTTAACTTCTAGTTGCTAGGGTGTGATTGCTAAATCACAACCTTCGTAATGGGCCGGACATTGCCCGTATCTTCTCGACTAGTCTAAATCATAGATGATGACGAGTTCACCATCCCTATCATGGTCATGTTTTTCATTACGACCTAGGTTACGGGCATGATAACAGTCGTGTTCTCCACTAAAATATCATGTTTATACTCAGAGTCAAATACGGGTTGTATTGGGCCATTATGTTGATGACGACAATGTCACGGCCGTGTCGTGGGCATAAGCTTCTCTGTGACGAGTTTTCAACACTTAAACAAGTAAACCCATTCTCAATCCAAAGTGTTCATCATGCTCTCTAAGTAACCCACTTCATCTTCATTTAGATTATTTACCAGAATTCTTTGAGCTTGATTAGTCAATCCTTAGCTCTAGCTCGAGTTATTGGCCCATGATTTCTATCACTGCCACAATTATGTTTTTCAGTTACGTTGTCAGTTATGTAACTGCCACAAATGTTTTTCAGTTACGATTATGTAACTACCTTGTAATAGTTATATATAAAGTGATAAGGATCTAAGGGGGTCCTTATCATTTGGTATCAGAGCTTTTTGATTCTTGAAGGGTAATCCTATCCTTTATCTTTTAATTACTAGTTAACTGATTCATAGAAAAAAAATTCATGTAAAAGAAAAGTTATGATTTTTAGGGTTTGAATCAATAGTTGATTGAGTTTAGAGTTTGTGATTTTTTTAAACACTTAAGGATATTTTTTATTAATGAAAATTAAAGAGTTTTCTCTATGAATTCCTGAGTGAATTGTTTATGAATTATCAGGAATTTTTTGTGGTGCTCACCCCTTTGACTTATCAATTGGTTTGCCATCTTCAGTTATGGTATCTACGACTATACTAAGGTTCTTGTCTTCATATAAACAAGGGGTCATGGTTTTCCATCACTTTTTTAGAACGATTGGAGGTCAAATATCATATTTCGATAACGGGTTTCGTCACATGTTGGCATGTTCGTTCGATCACACTAATCCGACTTATGCTCTGTGGGATGTAGAAAATTCAGTGGTTATGATGTTGCTAGTGAATTCAATGGAGGAGGATTTCAGTTCTAGCTACAGTGCTACTCAACTGCATAGGAGATGTGGGAGAATATTAATCAGGTGTATTCTAATTTGGAAAACCAATTAAATTTTTAGCTAACTCTTAAAATTAGAGAACTTTGTCAAGGGAATAATGTTACAAACTACTTTAATTTGCTTAAGCAAATTTGGCAAGACTTGGATCTCTTTATGAGTGGAAATCTCCAGAAGATTTGATGAGGATCAAGTAGCTTCAAACTCTCCAAGAACCAACTAAGTCCAAGGATCCATTACGAACATTGGAGGTCCAATGACCAGAGCTTGAGCCAAGCGGATGAAGAAAGCCTTACATGGATTAATTGTAGAGATTCAAGAGAAGGAGGCTGTTCAACAAGACTCCAACTCATATGTTAAGAAAATCAATGTGATAGAGAAAAGTGGAGAAGACATAGCTGCTAGCCTTGCTTAGAGAAACACCAACTTTGATCACATACCTATACACAAGCTTCAACGCTGCTAGCTTTCACATTTATGCCATCGGCGTAAGTTATCTACGCCGCTAGCCTTCCAATAGCATTGAAAGTTCACAGAATCAAAATTATTAAAGCTGATGTAAAGGCCACCAACGATTGTATTATAGGCTACCGCCCTTGAACATATAAACCGCCAGCTTAGGCATTGAGTAGTTCGACATGACTTTTTGATAGGAATCATGGGCTAATAACCCGATCTAGGGCTAAAGGATTGATGAACCTGGCTCAATGGATCTTAGCTAATGACTCAAATGAAAACGAGGTGGACTTCCTTAATGGACATGGTATGCACTTTTGAAAGAAATCAGAGACAACATGTTTCAATGTTAAAAAGTTGCAAACCACGGAGATTACACCCACTGATACAGCCGTAACGATGCCTATAATATCGATAACAATTGTAACAGAAACTATGGTTGATTCTGATAGTAGATGCATTGCTTCTGAAGAGACCACGACCTCTATAAAGCCTGTGATCTCGATTGTAACTAAGAATACACTTGTATTACAAAAAGTGATCTCATCATCAACGTTTGATTTGCCAACTGAGAAGATAACGAGCCAACTTTCGACCGTGATGAAGTCCGTAATGAGAAGTTGGATTTTGATCCACGATGATCATGGCTCGTATTACGGCCATGATTGATAGGGTTATCTCGGATCTGTCATGCCTTATTTTAAGCGATATTATAATTAATTTCTTTTGTTTAGCTATTTTGCATATTTACCTTGCCCGACTTGTGGGACTATATAAGTGTTTCTTTTTTATATAATAAACAACTTTTGAATGTTATTTCAACCTTTAGGTATTTGATATTGCCCCTTGCAACGAATTCTTGATCATGTGTAATATCGATCTATCCTCGTTGTTAGTCATTTGAGTCATATTGATTGTCTATAATAGCTAGTTCGATGTTGTCTTTAGTGCATCATATCCAAGGATTGATACATTCGTATTTTAATTTTATGATTTTTCACAATCATCCACAATTCATAAACCCTAGTTCACAATTGCAAGCACTAGATCCATGAATCAATCGGATTCCATCGTAATCGTATCACTTTTTGAATTTCTTTTGTTTTTCTTTGTTTGTTGCTTTTCCAAGGCTAGTTGTGAAGCCTATATGAACCCTTGTATGGATACTTTCATATCATCAACTAAATGATTATAATTTTGAGAGTTTCTTCCATTTGTGAGGACTTTCTCTTAATTCTTGAAAAAGGACTAAATCTGATTCCTTCAGCATAGTAGCTTGGGGACAATCTGATAACTTAAGTTCTAATTGATAGGTTTGGTTAGGGTTGAGTTTCGTTCTTTATAATTGTAGTTTTGATCGACGGGTATAATTAGAGTCAAGTTCTTGTTTGCTTGTTTCAAAGAATCCTCGGGGTTCTATTCCATCGTCAAACATTGGGATTTTAGGTTTCTATATCTAGGGTTCATACTAGGCTTCGGCTCAATTTTGTTTTCTTCGAAGTGATGTTTTGGATGATGTTGATTGATTAGGGTGTATGGAATGACTCGAGAGGATTAAATCAAGAGTAAAGCAAGTTAGGACCGTGGATGTATTTTATTTTATTTTGTTTGAGAACTGGATTTATCTTTTGAAGTCCATACTCTCTTAGGGGCTTGGATGTGGAGCCCGATTTTTTTAATAAGCTTTTAATCTTTGTCATCATGAAAGGTATATGCAATACCTAATGGAACGGTTTTGTTTTAAAGTTTGAACTACTCAAGAGAGAGTAGTATATGGTTTTGTATTATAAAGGACAATATACTCATAGTAGAATATGAAATGTTTTTATAAAATTTATTTTACCGCTGCTAAATCCAATTATTTTCAAATCCAATTAAATGTTTTAAGGACTTAAAATTTGACTAGCAAATGTTCACGATAAACATATCTTAAAAAGTAGCATGTACGTATAATATTTAAAGTACTATATGTGACGATTGGACACGCTTAGACCCTGATTCAGGCATGACAATAAGGTTATACAATTCATCATCAAAAATTTTATTATTAGTGTGGGATTACCAAATTATCTTCTTATATCAAATTGTGTAATTAGAGCTATTTTTTTCCATTAGTCCTACATCTTATTTAGTATAAGCCTATTGTCTTATTCATCTTGGGATTGACATTAACGTTCTTTCCTAGAACCAAGAAGACAATTTTCCATTATGACATACAAAATGTTTGATAGCATGAATATCACTTTCTTGATTTTTGTAAGAAGTTTATTCCTATGTCATATGAAACAAACACTAAATTAGATAGACATCGCCAATTATATATGGATACGATAGAATCCAATTGATTCACAGATCTAGTACTTGCAATTACAACTAGGGTTTATGATGAATTATGCGATAATATAGAAAATTAAAGATATGGATGAATTCATCTTTGGATATGACGCATCAAAGACTAATCGAACTAGCTATCTAATGGATATGACACATGATGAATAGAACAATGAGGGTAGATCAATATAACACACAATCAAGAATTTGTCGCAAGGACAATATCAAATACCCAAAGGTAAGAATAACATTCAAAAGTTGTTTATTACATCAGAAAGAAACCCTTATATATTCCCTAATACGAGAACCCTCGCAATCACGCTTGAGAACCCTTTTGATTATTATGGACTCCCAACAGTAATAGAAAACCCACGAATTCTATTGAATCAAACCCTAAGAAGGATTAGATATAGGTTTGTCTTAGTTTTTTTTGGTGATATTAGTTAGAACAATGATGCCTTAACCTGAAACACTCCACAAAGAAGATGATCGAACTTCCTTGAATGTTCCTAAAAGCATGTATTCTTCTCAAGAACACAAAGAACAAGCAAATAGCTTTTTGGTATTCAAATATGTCAAAACTTGTTTCAATACATTCCAACAAGACTATTTATAGTCCATGAAAATAGGCATAAAGAAACCCTACCAAAACTAATAAAATAATAATAATAAAATAAGAGAATTCATCTATGAAAGGCTGGCCCATAAGCTTCAAAGGCTGGAGGCCTTATTGTATTAAAAGGAAGCCCGGTGTTGAAGGATCTTTATGTATTTTCACTTGCACTTGAAGTATATTGACCTGTACTTGATTTCCACTTGTTCCAAAGCTTTGATACCCATGTAATCCATCACTAGTATACGTCATTAAACTTTGGAAGTGTTGATTGAAAGCTTGTTGAATCTTCTTAGCTCGAGATCTCATGATCGATCCTTGAGGCAATTTAATTGGACTTGAATATCTTTGAACTTCAACCGTAGCCACTTGATCTTCATGTTGACTTGGCTCGTGATCTTGGATCATTGGTTCATCTATAACATTCCCACAAGTTGGACAAGGGTAAATATGTAAAATAGCTAAACAAAAGAAATTAATTATAATATCGCTTAAAAATAAAGCATGATAGATCTAAGATAACCTTGTTGATCACGGCCATAATACGAGCCATGACCCTCGCGGATCAAAATCCAATTTTTCATTCCAACAGTCCGGGCATTACTTACTCAATTACAATCTTCATCATGGCCGAAAGTTGTCATGTTATCTTATCGGTTGGCAAATCAAACGTTGATGACGAAATCACTTTCCGTAATACGAGCATATTCTTGGTTACGGCCAAGATCACTAGCGTTATAAAGGTCGTGATCTCTTCGGGAGCAATGTATCTAGCATTAGAATCAACGATGGCCTATGTTATGGCCTTATTGAGATTACAGGTGACATTATGACCGTATCAGTAGGCGTGCTCTCTATATTTGATGATTTTTCAAATTTTGTCTTCTTCCTAAAATCGAGTGGTTGCCCAAGTGATCCATGATTCCTATCACAATTCCAATACCCCGATCATTGTTTTTGATACCCTAAGAATTCCTAGATTGTTTGTGGATAAAAAGAATTATAACTACAATTCTAGATTCATACAATGTCCAAGAAAACACTATGAAGCACAATTCCCTTGAAACGGAGTAAGAGATTGAAAAAGTTCAAAATAATGCTCTTTGTGTTATGGAGGAGGTTGCCAATGAAAAAAAAGAGAGCTAGAGATTGTAGAGGCTGCATAGAATGGACTTAAAGAGGTTGTAGAGGATGAGTTTGAAGAGATTCTAATTGAAGCTAGTATGATCACGGTAGAATTAGAAAAATATGAATGTTAATAGATTGATGTAAAGTGCAATAAACCTATTGAGTTTGATGAAGATAAGGATGTTCCAAGAGATTTAACTATTGAGTCACTCATACTGACCTAAAATTAGATACAAAGATTGAAAATGTCAAAGAAGTTGATTCATAGTGTGATGTGTAATCCCCGAGTTTTTCCTTAGCTTAAGTTTAGAAATTTGAAAGTTAAAATTCCATAGAATTAAAAGATACCAAAGACAAGATTACTTGACATAGGTAGAATTTTACTAATATAATTCTAAAATATAGAGTGAACCATTAAATACTTAATATAGATTGGGTAATTAGTATAGTTTAGAAATAAACGGCGTAAATATAAAACACTAAATTTTAATTAAATTAATTTTTATGAGATTTAGAACCTAAACTTTATCTTTATTATTATTATCTTGAAATAATTAATGTTTTGTTTGCATATCAATTAATATATGTCTGGTATCATAGTTTATTCATCTTGTATACATTAAAGACTTTAATTTAAGCAACTACAGTACAACCCAAGTTTCTTTCAAAGCAATCTAAAAGTCTTGTAAAATCTGTTACACCGTAAGATATAATGAAGAGAGTCAACTTATCCACTTTTCATAAAATTTTCTGCATTAAATGTTGGAGATGACATTTTTCAAATCAAGTTATCTTACTTTTTCTTACTTGCAAAAGAAGCAATTGTAATTTGAAATTTTACACCAATTGGACATCGTTATCACCAAAGAATAAATGAAAAAGATTTTAAAAATATGTTAGACTAATATAATTCAATATAATTAATACAAAATATCTTTTATCAAATACTGAACTAGATAAATAAAAACTTCTTTTGTTTTCATTTATTTGTGAAACCCTTATTTTCATTTTTTTTCACCTATGCTTACAACTAAGACGTAAATTATTTCTTCAAATCCTCACTTTCAATATAAGAAAATCTTTAACAAATCACATCTCAAACACTAGTTCCAATATTTTTGAAGAAGTAAAGCAATCACATAGAAAATGTTAGTGAATGATACGAGAACCTTCGTATTCATGCGTGAGAACCCCTTTGGATATTGCGAACCCCCAACACAATGAATAGAAAACCCACGGATGCCTTTGATTTCAATCCCTAAGAAGGATTAGATATCAGATTTGTCTTAGGTTGTTGATCTTAAGGAATTAGGATAACAAACCCTAATTGCGAAACACTCCACAAAGAAGGTGATCGATCTTCTTTGAATGTTCCTAAAGCATGTATTCTATCAAGAACACAAAGATTTCAAACAAAAGCTTTGGTTTTTCATTCAACAATAATCTGTCTTGTACAAGGACCCAAATAGGGTTTATATAACTCAAACAATGAAAACAAAACGTCAAAACAATGAATTCAATACGTCCTAAATGTTGGCTAGCAGCCAATCAAAGATGGCAGGCGGCCATGAGTATTCTGGAGCAAAATTGTAAAGTTCAAAAAATTGGCCAGGGGAGTCATGGCCGGTGGCCATGGGATAATGGCTGGCGGCCATTCTTGTTTCTCTGCACAAATCAGCTTTCCTTGGCTCTATTGATGATTACTTGAAAATATTGAAGTATACTTGCTCCATCCTTGTTCCAAAGCCTTGATAACCTTGTGATTCATCCTTGGCATGCTCTAATAAGCCTTGGAAGTGATTATTGTAGGCTTGTTGAATCTTCTTAGCTCTAGCTCTTGTGATTGGTCCTTGAGGAAAACTTATTGGACTTGAATTTCTTTGAGGTTCCATGGTTGCCACTTGGTCTTCATGTTGATTCGGATCTAAACTTTGGACCGTTGGCTTCTGTAATAGTGAATCTAAGGTAAGTTTTATTTTTAAAGTTGCAATAAATTCTTTTTATCAAATACACTAATAGACTTATGTATTTTACTATTAATGAGTAAAACACTAAATTTAGCATATATCTTAAGTTAACAAACTAAAACAGAACTTACTAAAACTTGATAGAAACAATTGTGAACTTATTTTGTAACTTTAACCATGTCTAAGAGTTGTAGTATAATTTTACTTAACAAACACAAACATGATAGTTTAAAATAGATGAGAAAAAACTACACAAAAACATTCATACTTGAACTTCTAGTTGGATGAAAGAATGATAGAATTAAGCTTAACTGGTAGATTTGCTAGATGTAGCTATGTTGGGAGTAGTTATGTTAATTCCTTCTCTAACTGCATTTTAATATGTGTTAGATTAAAGAAAAGTTAGTTTGAAAAGTGGAATAAGTTGAATTTGTTGTTTTAAGCGTGAAGAAAATCCGACCAAGTTTGTGCCTATGGTTTAGAATGACAGTAGAAGCTAAGTGAAATAGAAGAGAAGTGTTTTTGGCCATAGCTTTAATTGCGGCCTAGATTGCGCGTCGAGATTGACTCCGCAATTTAGGTTAAGAGTCATACAAATGACCATGATTTGTTACCCTGTCTAACTATGGTCACAATATCACCCACGATTCAAAAATATGACATTTTGTTAAGATTTCTTGAACGCCAATCTTCAAATTCATTTTGTTACCGCCATATTCATAGTAGCTTATAACTCCTTAAAGACAAACAAAATAAGGAAGTTAAGACATGAGTTTAAGATTTAGCCACTAATAGGAGTTCTTGTTTAGTTGCATGCTAAAGTAATGTGTGCTTGGTTATCTTAAAGAGACTATAGATCCAGATCAGACTTTTCCATAGCCTAAGAGAAGATGCATTGGTGAGTAACTATAATCTCACACTATTAGCGGTGTAAAAAAGTGGCATCATATTTTAAAAACAGATGATACTGGTTGTGTCTGGGGATAGGAATAATGCGTGCTGCATGGTGGATTGGATGAATGACAAACCTCATTAAAAGTGATAATCATTTGCTTGGTATGACTATGTAATGTGTATTGTTGATTGTTTGAAAATTATTTGTCACTAAATAATCTAGTATAAATTTTAATTGACTACTAAATAAAACAACACAGACATGCATTGCACAAATGCATAAATTGCATTTGCATGGTGTTCACGTTACGTACTACTATCATGTTCCTACGGTAATGCTGAGTTTTTTTCCATGAATTGAATGAAACTCTAGTTCTATGGAGGGTTACGATATGCTATCACCCCGCAGAAACTAAGCAAGCACCAAAGAACATCGCTTATTGCATTGATATGAGATAGCTAATACTTAATGAAGTTTTATGAGTTATAAGGTTACGTTGAGTTATATATTTATATGTTTATAAAACAATAAATAAATTTGAAAATGATTTCTCCTTCCTTAATTCTTAGTCTTTCCTGGGAGCAAATTACTAAAACTGATCCTTCAACCCCCTTGAGAGGGCGTAACTCTCCATTGGTTTGGATCCGGTCATCCAAACTATAATTGTCACGCATGTTGAATGTTGCATTCCATATGTTTGTTAATTACACTTGCTTGACATTATTACATTATGTTAAGATATGGCTATTCATTAAGCTATTGTTTACTCACTCTCTTATGAACTTGTGTGGTTACAGGGATTGTTAAGATTGATCTATACCCATGAGTTGTAGCCGGTATGTATTAGCAAAGGTGTTAGACTTGGATTGAAGTAATAATTTAAATATTATGTACAAAATACAATCTAAAGATAATGTTGTATAAGTTTTGATGTGATGGTTAAGGACTCTTGTAAGAGATATGTAATACTATTCATGTATGTGATTTATATATATGCAACAAATTTCTTATTCAAAATAACCTTTTGATCCTTTGATAACTGTCTACACCACGAGGCATTTCTAAAAGCCTGAATGGATTAAATACAAATGTCCATAACTTCATTTTATCACATGACACGTTCATACTACTTGAGTACCTTTAGGGATGTGACATGATGTCTTTCTTTCTGCCATCATAAATTTTCATTGTGAGATGTGAGGTGACCATCAAAATTTTCTACCAAATTATCTTTTTATTATTTTTAATACAATTATTTTCTGCTTGTACTGTCTCTACATAAATGTGTTATTAAAGCTTTTTCCTTTTGCCCTACATCACGGAATCTTCCAACAAGCCAGACTCACAAATAAAGTTTTATTTAGTTAAGTCGAATATTTGCATGTCGGAAAATTTGCTTATGGAAATCTAATGTTTAATCCACCAACAAAAATTACTAATGATTCTAATCACGCAGTTTGCAACGACCAAATATGATTGAGAAAAAGAACTAAAGGAATAAGGAGCAATTTTCCCTACACCTTCTTCTCTTCAACAATAATGCTAATGTACAATTAAACCCTGAGAATTTTTTTTAATAATATTTTTACTTCATTACTTTCTATTTATATGTTTATTTTATGTTCATTGTTTTTTTTTTTTAATTTTTGACAATGGTTGTCTGGATTTACAAATGCATGAATTTTAGTGAAACAAAAGATGCTAATCATCCATGAGGATTCGTTGACCGGTTGACCCATAAAATGCCTATGAGAAAGTAAAGAAGTAGAGATGGCATATTAACGAAATCATAATGTTTTCCAAATTATGCATCCATGGAATTAGTTATTAGATACAAGGGAGAAGCCCAAGATAATGGACAACCAGACACGAATTGATGTTAAGGGAACACTATGCTACCGATAAAATTCAACTTAACCAAAAACTATTTTCAAGTTATTCAATTGTACTAGCCAAAGAACCCCATGCGTGGTAGTGACAAGTTAGAATGCGATTCATATATTCCTAACTAGAAGATCATATACTGTAGGTCACTTGATGAGAGAAACACTGATTCGGATTACCATTACCATGATAGGATGAAGCAAATGTAAATTGCTTTAGTAAGCCAATCAACCTATCAAAACTGTGACGATAAAATTATATGTCAAATTACCTGAAGAAAGAAATAGAAAGGAGCCTATTTGGATTGTTGGATTTTTATCTATATCAGATCTGTATTGGTAACTTATTAGTATTGGATCAGTATTAGCTCAATATCGGTTCAATTTGGTTAATTTATGAGTAAAACTGTCAGTTTTTTTCAATAGTATATTTGTATAAGTTCGATATCACTTCAGTTTGAAAACGAAACCAAAATGATATATGTCACTCCTCGAGGGTATCCTAGCAGAAGTAGACAAGTCACACTTGAATACTATCACTAGATTACCTTCGAAGAGCGACATATTTTTTAAATAATAGGATCTTTTAGTTGCTTTGATAAGAAGGATAAATACATATAAAATATAAATTAGTAAATAACTGTTATTTTTATTATAGAGTATCATAGATTATTAAAAACCATATAATCTTTTTGTAATTCTCCACATACATAACTGATAAGATAATACTGGCTAATCTATTCTAGGAAAATATAAACCGTTTATCCCAAATAGAACCATAAGCTTCCAGCTTTTAAGCCCTTACCGGAGCTATATTTCTAGAAGTAACTAACCAAGATCGAAGCTTAAACCTGAAAAGACTGTTAGAGTATGAGCGAAACCACGTCTTAGTGAATAACCAGATATATTACACATCAAGTAAGTTATTAACAAATCATATGTGATGCAATCACTCAAACATACTCAGATACAAGCTTGAATGATCTAGAATCCAAACAGGAAAAAGATTTGCGACCTCTTTATTTATGGTTGAAAAACATTTACTTTATGACCCACCTACTTAGAAGATACTAAGTTTACAGGAAAATCAACGATTTCTCATCTTAGGGTTATGACTTTTAGCTTAATGATGTTTAACTGACCATTTCCTGTATTAATCCTTAGAAACTCCTTCAGTATTAATAATTTCAAAGTGATACTACGAGCGGCATTCTTTGTTGCCACCTAGTTCTCGCAGAACCAACGGAACAACGAAAACCTTGAAAGAACTAACATTTTAGAAAAACCAAGCATTAACAGTAGCATGCAGTCACTCATTTGTATATGTAATAATGCAGTACGTGTAATGCATGACTAGGTTATAATAAATCAACACTTCTTATTCATTTTTTGGCAGTCATACATTACACACAATAATCATCATACTATTTCACATCATCATACCATTATATTATCACTTTCATAATGGTATATTAACAATCATACGATCAAATCACATCACATTTCAATCAAGATAATCATATTATTATCTTTGCATTACATATTCAACTAACTACAAGCACAAACAGTATAATATGACCGAGTTACTCGCCTGCTTATAGTGACTAATCGTAGTAATAAGCTAGAAGGTCTTCTATAATATCAATGTCACCTAGATAAATAAAATATTCATCAATAAAACATAGATTATATAACTAAACTCCTATAAGTGTCCAGTGTCATATGTTGATATTTGGCTCGGTTTCTATTACTTATTTTGGTCTATTAATGGTCTTATAATAACAATTATTATTTAATATTTATTTTCATTTTGTTTGTCTTGATCTTGTTGAATATTTATATACATTTATCTGGTATTTGAAAATTGATATTTAACAAGCTTATACCTTCATAGTTATTATTACTACTTTAATGTTATTCTCCAACTAACTCATTATAGTAACTCATATTTGTTTACTATTGTTTTGTGTCGTCGTGTTTCTTTTTATATACTTCATATAATTATTTTGTCATTTTTAGAAGTCACATTATTCATAATTTTAGATTGTTTTAATTTCCATTCTTATCTATTTATCTATATAAAACCATTATTTAACAATTATACTTACTTATAATACTCAATATTTCCCTATAGTTTTTTTAGGGTTTTAGAAATTATCAACTATTAAACATATTATTATTCTAAGTATTTGTATTTATTTATTTTCTTAGTAAATTCTGTTTTAATATATATAATATATTTATTATTATTTATTATATATATTATGTTCGTGTAATACAGACTTCACATAGGAAAAACATGTGTATACGCCTGCTCCAATGCCGTCGACGTTGATACCCAGATGCTGGCGTTCTTAGGTTTTACATATTATTTTGTATCGGGGTATGCTAGCTTATAGGCCGCCAGCTTTACCACATACGCTGGCTCCTACGCTGCTGGTGTAGAATTCAAGTTGGCCGACGTTCATTCATTTTACGTATAAAAATAAACTTTGCGTAGCTTCTGTTCCAGACTACGCAGTTTACGCCACCAGCCTATCCTGATAAGCTGCCAACGTTGGGGTATAATCTGCTGGCGTTTGGCCGGTGCTAGTATTGTTCATCGTCTTCTCTGATGAATCAGTTTATATTTTGTCAATTTTCCACATTAGAATCATTCCTAATTATTTCTATGTGATATATATATATATCTATATATATCGACTCATAATGCATCAACACATATGTGATCTTTTGTTATGGAAGAGCTACCGGTCCACGCTCAAGAGTCAAGTCAACAAGAAGATCAAGTGGCAAAGGTTGAATTTCAAAGGATTTCAAGTCCAATTAGCTTGCTTCAAGGACCAATCACGAGATCTCGAGCTAAGAAACTTCAACAAGCTTTAAATTAACATTTCCAAAGCTTGATGATGTATGCTAGTGATGGATTACAAGGGTATCAAGGCTTTAGAACAAGTGAGATTCAAGCACGGTTCAATATAATTGAAGTTCAAGTGAGTTTACAAGGAGATTTGATGAAATTGGGCGAATCCACATAAAGGCCACCGGCCTTGGATCTAGGCCGTCGGCATTGTCACCAATGTTTATTTAGGCTTAGTTTATTGCTTAGTTTGAATTCCTTTTTCTTGTGTTTATTGCTTAGTTTGAATTTCTTTTCCTTGTATTTATTACCTAGTTTAAATTTCTTTTAAGTCTTCCATGTATTTATTATTTAGTTGCTTAATTTTTAAGCTAACTAAGCCTATAAAAACCCATCATATGTAATCTTTTAGGGGGAACTAGAATGAATGAAAATTTGAGAGCTTTTTCTCTTTGTGTTCTTGAATGAATGCATGCTATTTAAGAACATTCAAGGAAGTTTGATCGTCTCTTTGTGGAGTGTTTCGAAGTTAGGGCATCCGTGTTCTAACTCTCTAGATCAAACCTAAGGCAAACCTAAAATCTAATCCATCTTAGGGGTTGATTCCAATAGTATTCTTGGGTTTTTGTATTACTGTGCTGGGGGTTCATAATACTCAAAAGGGTTTTCGGCGTGATTGCAAAGCTTCTCGTATCATTTGGTATCAGAGCTTTGGTTCTAGATCAGGTTATATCATTCTTGTTTTCAATCTTTTGTTTTTCTTTGAAATCTATTCTAGTTTAGATCCTAAAGTTTGTGTCTTTATTTCATTTAGGGTTTGTTAATCTTTACATTTGTGTTTAAAGTAAAAAAAAAAAAATTCAGTATTAAATTTCTATATTATTCTTCCATTAGAATTTGTGTTCTTTGTTAGATTGAGTTGTCTTCCAAATTATAATGTGATCATAAAAATTGTTTGTTTTGATCAAGGGATATTGGAAAATCACCATTCAGACCATTTGAAAACACCTTTCGTTTTGAGCTCCTTGAAATTGTTCTAAAGAGTGTGATTCGATTAAGAACATATAAGAGCGGGCTTGAGAGTTGTGAGGAATACCTTGTGTGACATCTTGTTTTAGTGAAACACGAGTGAACAACCCCATTTGTGTGAGTGCAATCATGAAAGGGAGTGCTTGTGAGGAAACTGAAAATTTTTTAATTAACATTTGTTTGTTTTGCAGGTAAAGATGTCTCGATATTGATGATGTTAGCAGAGATGATTCCTTGATGCAAGAGGCACACACGTCGGAGTTTAGGCGATTGAATGAGATTTTGATGGATATTAGAGAGAGTATGGAGAGTATGAATTTGAGAATACAAGCTGTTGAGAAAAAAGAGTCGAGTTCTAGTGGAGGAATCAAGGGTGGTAAAATTTCTACACCACAGGCTAATGAGGTGGTAGATGTTAATGACTACCTAGAGGAGGAGTATGAAGATGGTGCAGCGATGGTTTTCAATAGAAGAGGAAGAGGTGGTAGAGGAAGAGGTAGAATGTAAGAGAATTACATTGATGGTGGGAATAGATGGAGTGAAGACTATGTAGACAGAGATCTGGGTAGTATTAAACTGAAGATTCCTATTTTTCAGGGAAAGTCGGATCCAGAAGCTTACTTGCAATAGGAGAAGCGAGTTGAATTGATTTTTGACTGTCACCGGTTTAGTGAAGAAAAGAAGGTGAAACTAGTTGGTGACTAGTAGAAGGAGGAATATGGAATATCCCATTGAGACCTGGCATGATGTTAAGGCATTGATGAGAAAGCATTTTGTTCCCAAGTACTATTAGAGGGAATTGATGCAGCGATTACAGATGTTGAGGCAAGGTAGTAGGAGTGTAGAGGACTACTACAAGGAGATGGAGATGATCATGACTAGGGCTGATGTAGTTGAGGATGAGGAGGCCACCATGGCACACTTCTTGGGTGGTTTAAATAAAAACATTGCTGATAGAGTGGAGTTGCACATTATGTAGAATGGATGAAATGGTACATCTTGCCATTAAAATTGAGAAACAATTCCATAGAGGAACATCCAGGTATGGTTCCAAATCTTCTTCTAATTATAATACTGCTTGGAAAGGATATGGAAAGTCTGAGTTTAAGGGAGGAAGTAAGTCTACAGTTGATGTTGCACCTGGTAAGAGTAGTGGGGTTTCATCTGAAAAACCTAAGGCAACTGAACAGAAGAGTAGAAATAGGGACATTAAATGTTGGAAGTGTCAGGGTGTGGGGCACATTAGTAGAGAATGTCCTAACAGGAGAACTATGGTGGTGAGAAATGGAGAGGTTGTTACTGATGATGAGGGAGTTGGCAATGAGAGTGGGGATGATGACATGCCTGAGTTGGAGGATTGTAGTGATGAAGGGAGTGTTGAGGAGGCAGTTAAAGGTGATGTGTTTGTAACTCGGCGTGCACTTAATACACAGTTAAAGGAGGAATGCCATGAGGAGCAGCGAGAGAATCTATTTCATACTAGATGCCATGTCCAAGGGAAGGCTGTAGTCATTGTTGATGGAGGGAGTTGTACTAATGCGGTGAGTACATTCATGGTTAATCGGTTGGGGCTGCCTACTATACCACATCCAAGACCATACAAACTTCAATGGCTTAGACTGTGGCGAGGTTAAGGTAAATAGGCAAGCTATAATTTCCTTTTCCATTGGCAAGTATAGTGATGAGGTGCTATGTGATGTTGTTCCTATGCATGCTGGTGATATCTTGTTAGGTAGACCTTGGCAATTTGACAGAAAGACAGTACATGATGGCTATTTAAATAGGTACACTTTCACCAAAGATGGAAGAAAAACAATTTTGGCACCATTGTCATCTAGGGAAATATATGATGACCAATGTAAACTGGAGAGGATGAGAGTTGAGGCCGAAAGAAAAGAGAAGGAGATAGAAAAAGCACTTTAGAGGGAGAGAACAACAAGAGTGAAAATAAAAAGAGTGGAAAAAGTGAGAAGTGTGAAAAGAAAGAGGGAAGTGAAAAGCAAAATGAAAATCGGCCTGGAGAGAAAAAGAATAAGAATGTGAGTTTGATTGCTAGGTCAAGTGAGGTTAGGCATGCTTTGAATGCCAATAGGCCTATATTTGTACTTTTGTACAAAGGGGCTTGTTTGGCCACTAATGACATTAATCCATCTATGCCTAGTGTGTTTTCTGATTTGTTGCAGGAATTTGAAGATGTGTTTCCAGAAGAGATGCCTAGTGGACTTCCACCAGTTAGGGGCATAGAGCATCAGATTGACTTCATTCCTGGAGCTGCCATACCCAATCGACCTGCCTACAGAACCAATCCCAGTGAGGCAAAGGAGATCCATAAGCAGGTTGAGGAGTTGCTAGAGAAAGGGTATGTAAGAGAGAGTCTGAGTCCTTGCTCGGTTCCTGTGATCCTAGTCCCTAAGAAGGATGGGACTTGGAGAATGTGTGTAGACTGCAGAGCCATCAACAAAATCACTGTAAAGTATCGTCATCCTATACCTAGGTTAGATGATATGTTGGATGAATTGTATGGTTCTTGTTGTTTACAAAAATTGATTTGAAATCTGGTTACTATCAAATACGCATGAAAGTAGGAGATGAATGGAAAACAGCATTTAAGACTAAGTATGGCTTGTATGAGTGGCTTGTTATGCCTTTTGGTCTTACTAATGCACCTAGTACTTTTATGCGATTGATGAATCATGTGTTGCGTGAATACTTAGGTAAATTTGTTGTTGTTTATTTTGATGATATCTTGATTTACTCTAAGTGTTTTGATGATCATGTTATGCATGTGAGATTGGTTTTAACAAAACTTAGAGATGAGAAATTGTTTGCAAACCTTAAGAAGTGTAGTTTTTGCATGGATAGGGTCAATTTTCTGGGTTTTGTTGTTTCTAATCATGGAGTTGAGGTTGATGAGGAGAAGGTTAGAGCCATTAAGGAGTGGCCTAGACCTAAAAATGCTAGTGAGGTGCGGAGTTTTTATGGACTTGCTGGATTTTATAGGCGATTCATTAGAGATTTTAGTTCTATTGCTGCACCATTGAATGAGTTAGTTAAAAAGAATGTTGGTTTTACTTGGGGTGATGCACAAGAACATGCTTTTAATGAACTTAAAGATAAATTGTGTAATGCACCATTGCTTGCTTTACCTGACTTTGATAAAACTTTTGAGATTGAATGTGATGCTAGTGGCATAGGGATTGGAGCTGTTTTGATGCAGGATCATAAGCCACTAATGTACTTCAGTGAAAAGTTGAGTGGAGCGGCATTGAAGTATCCAACATATGATAAGGAGCTATATGCCTTAGTGCGAGCATTGCAAACATGGCAACACTACCTTTGGCCTAAGGAGTTTGTCATACACACTGATCATGAGAGTTTAAAGCATCTGAAGGGTCAAGAAATTGAACAGGAGGCATGCAAGTGGGTAGAATTCATTGAGACGTTCCCTTATGTCATCAAATACAAGCAAGGTAAGGAAAATATTTGCTGATGCGCTTTCAAGAAGGTACGCTTTTTAACTCTCTTAGTACATCTTTGCTAGGATTTGAGTTAGTGAAAGAGATGTATCCACATGATGTTGATTTTGCTGGGATTTTTGCTGCTTGTGTTGATGGGACTGGTGTAAATGATTATTTTGTGTCTGATGGATTCTTGTTTAAGAAAAATAAATTGTGCATTCCTAGAAGTTCTGTGAGGGAATTACTAAGGGAAGCACATGGAGGAGGTTTAATGGGGCATTTTGGGGTAGATAAGACCTACAATATGCTGCATGAACATTTTTTTTGGCCTGGGATGAGACATGATGTGCATAAAGTTTGTCAAAATTGCATTACATGTAAGGAGGCTAAATCTAAACTGAAACCACATGGATTATATACACCTTTACCTGTTCCTGATGAACCTTGGACTGCTGTGTCTATGGATTTTGTGCTTGGATTGCCTAGGACTAGGAAAGGTCATGACAGTATCTTTGTTGTGGTAGATAGGTTTAGTAAAATGGCTCATTTTATTCCTTGTCATAAAACTGATGATGCTACATTCATTGCTGATTTGTTCTTTAGAGAGGTAGTGCGTCTGCATGGCATACCTAAAAGCATTGTTAGTGAGAGATGTAAAATTTTTGAGTCACTTCTGGAGAGTGTTGTGGGAAAGTTGGGAACTAAGCTTATGTTTTCAACTACCTGTCACCCACAGACTGATGGGCAAACTGAGGTGGTTAATAGAACATTGATTCAGTTGTTGAGGGCAATCATAGAGAAAAACATTAGGACTTGGGAGGATTGCTTACCATTTGTGGAGTTTGCATATAATAGAGCTATTCATAGCAGTACGCATTGTTCTCCATTTGAGATTGTGTATGGTTTTAATCCACTAACTCCTATTGATTTATTGCCATTACCACCTAACCAGTTTGTGAGTTTTGATGCTAATTCAAAGGCAGATTTTGTTAAGAAGCTACATAAGCAGGTGAAGAACAGGATTGAGCAACAGAATGCCAAAGTAGCTTCAAGAGTGAATAAAGGAAGGAAACCCATGATTTTTCAACCTGGAGAATGGGTTTGGGTGCATTTTCGCAAAGAGAGATTTCCAATTCAAAGAAAGTCCAAGTTGAATCCAAGAGGAGATGGTCCATTTCAGATTCTTGAGAGGATCAATGACAACGCCTACAAAGTCGACTTACCTGGTGAGTATAATGTTAGTGCAACTTTCAATGTTGCTGATCTTAGTCCGTTTGATGTAGGTGATGCTTTTGATTCGAGGACGAATCCTTTTGAGGAGAGGAGGAATGTTATGGAAGAGCCATCGGTCCACGCTCAAGAGTTAAGTAACAAGAAGATCAAGTGGCGAAGGTTGAATTTCAAAGGATTTCAAGTCCAATTAGCTTTCCTCAAGGACTAATCACGAGATCTCGAGCTAAGAAACTTCAATAAGCTTTAAATCAACATTTCCAAGGCTTGATGATGTATGCTAGTGATGGATTACAAGGGTATCAAGGCTTTAGAACAAGTGAGATTCAAGCACGGTTCAATATAATTGAAGTTCAAGTGAGTTTACAAGGAGATTTGATGAAATTGGGCGAATTTACATGAAGGCCACTGGCCTTCTAGCCGTCGGCATTGGCACCAGCCTTTATTTAGGCTTAGTTTGAATTCCTTTTTCTTGTATTTATTGCTTCGTTTGAATTTTTTTCCTTATATTTATTATCTAGTTTGAATTTCTTTAAGTCTTCCATGTATTTATTATTTAGTTGCTTAATTTTTAAGCTAACTAAGCCTATAAAAACCCATCATATATAATCTTTTAGGGGGAACTAGAATGAATGAAAATTTGAGAGCTTTTTCTCTTTGTGTTCTTGAAAGAATAAATGCTACTTAGGAACAATCAAGGAAGTTTGATCGTCTTCTTTGTGGAGTGTTTCAAAGTTAGGGCATCCGTGTTCTAACTCTCTAGATCAAACCTAAGGCAAACCTAAAATCTAATCCATCTTAAGGGTTGATTCCAATAGTATTCGTGGGTTTTTGTATCACTGTGCTGGGGGTTTATAATACTCAAAAGGGTTCTCATGCATGATTGCAAAGGTTCTCGTATCATCTTTAATTTTTGAATTTGGAAAAGTGTAACTAGGGTTTTGCAAACTTACCTTGTTTGATCCAGTTCGTGCATTTTTGAAGCTTAGATTTGGGTTGGTTTTGATCCAAAGGATGTCAGTACACGGTTTAGAGTATTGTTTGAGCAAAGAACTAATTTAACATACATCAACTTACCTTGTATGTTCTTTCCAAGCTTTGTTGAAGTGTTTTAATGAAGTTTATGTTTTGTCCGAGCAACTAGTGTATAAGACGAGTTAGGGTCGATTTTGTAGCTGTTTAGAGTGTTGTTTTAGCTACTGAGTTGTAGTGTTTGTTTGTTGTATGTAATAGCTTTGTTTGTGTGTATATTGTTAAGTGATATGTATATATAAGATGAAGAAGAAGAGAGGGACGATTACTGCAATTTTTCTTCTCCAATTTGCCAAAATTGTTGTTGTTTTGTACTGCATTTAATGAGAAGGTGGAGGTGGTAACATTTGATTGGTCTTGAGTTGAATTTGTTGACTTTTTGATAGATAATTTGCAATTTGTTCTTGCATTACGGCTCCCCTACTTCTATGAAATCCAAGCCTTTAATTTGGTGCAATTTGGCATCGATCATGCATCCATACATATAATAATATTAATTGGTTGATAATTATCTAAATTTTTGTAGTTTATTAAGTTATCGGATATAATTATGATAATTATTCAAGAGTTTTATCTTCAAAAATTTATTTAGAGTCCTACAAATTATCTAGATTGTCATTGAGTTCATATTAAAGTTTAAAGTTTGTGCGATTAATTATTTTTTAAATTTTATCTTCCGCAATTAAGGTTTTCTAAGCTTATTAGGTCAATTTTTGTTTTAGGCTCCAATAGCTTAAGAATATCCTAACTAAAACAATGGTGCGATCCAAATATTTATTTGGGGTCTATATTAAGTGTTATACATCTGTTTATATTTTTATTTTGCATTTATAATCTTATAGTTCATCCATAAATCATCGTTTTCTAACTATAAGTTTAGTTGGTTATTTGCTTTTTATCGAATTTAAAATCTTAACTAAGTTATTATTATATCTTGAGTTTTCGATATCCACTAAGAAAATCTTATTAATAGTATTTAATACTATAAGATCTTTATTTTAAGGTTTAAAACTATATATAGGCTATTACTCATAGTTTTATTCTAAAGTCTTTGTTGAGTTCAATAATATCCATTATTTTCTATATTTATATTCTTTATCTATTTCTATTTGCATGAAAATCTCGGATTTACAATATCAAACCCATATTCAAACCGAAATAATCGCATGAACGAGCTCACATTTGGCTTATATAGAAAAGACCCTTCACGATTATTGGATAACTTAAGAGAAGATACCTAGGCGTTTAGAAAGTCATACCTAGTGGCAGCATGATTATTACAAAGGGACATAGAGGATCACATGCAATGATGAAAATTTTTTAAATTGAGTATAAAATGGGAGATGTCAAAAAACTTAGGTTAGGTTTGTTTTGACCAATTTATTTCATTTAGGATTAGAATTAAACAAGTGGATGCGCATTCTTGACATGTGTTTTCTCATAGGATGAAGAAATTCCCAATCGATACTCTATCCTTTAAGATTGACGATACCTATTTCTCTCTTCTGATTTGGTTTGGTATCTTCTCATCTTAATCCGAATTGCACCTGCCACGTCCCAAAGGGTACCCTAAACACGACAGTCACCACACTCGATATTTAAATTCAAGTAAGACAACCTTAGTCTCTCCATGAGTTTGAACATCGGGTGTAAGGCTCACGTTCAACATATAGGGACCATCCTTTGCTTCTAAATAGTTTAAAGAGACATACATAGCATCAAAATGTAAATCATAACAGTTACATTTACATTTATTCGATTACATGGTCTAAGGGGCATACCACCGTCAAAATATTAAGAGTTCTCAAGCTCTCAAAGTCTCTTATATTATCCTTCAAATACCAATTTAAGAGACTCAAATAGAAGTCTATGCATACGTCTAGATCCCGGCCTCATCAAAAAGCTCCTTAGAGTCCAAAAACTATACCTGATGATAGTGGCTCCTCGGAGATAGCCATAAATATTCTTACTGCAATAGGAAACTATTGGGGAATAAGCTTACGAGCTTAGTGAGATTTCATTTCCAATAATTAGTACTCAACTATAGTATATAACAGATAAGTTATTAACATCCATATGAAATGCACAAGCAAATGAGCATAGAAGCATATAACTTTCCGGGAGTCATATGTGAATGGATTTACGCCCTCCATTTCGGGGTTGGGATGGTCCATAAGTCATGCAACCAAACTCCCAATCTCTTTCTCTTGATTATACAACCTACGTTGTTTTATTGTGATGGTTTTATGTGTCTACCCCACATCCGTTAACTTAAGCGATCTCACATCCTTAATGTTAACTTAGGCCCCCTTACCTATTTGCTAATATACTTTTATCCCACCAAAGATATATTAGCCAATGCAATGTGACTCACTACGTGATATGCATATACAGTTTATTCATATAATCGTGGCATGTGACTTAGGTAAGTTAAGAGCGATTATAGAGAATTTAGACGATTCAAGTCTATACGAGTCTAATGGTACTAATATTATATATTTAATATTTCGAATCCCGAGGCACGCTTTTCGAAGTCTGTACCCGATCGAGTTCGAAATAGATCGAAAATTCGCTAATCTTATCTTTTAAAGCATCCTAGTATTATTACGACCTAAACTATACCCTTCACTTATATTCCGACTCCTTGGTTTAGGAATACTGGATTGCCGGATTTAAACTACTAGGGTTTTCTGAGAATTGTTGACTTAAGTTTTCCGATTGACTTTCCGATTTAGGGTTTGAACTTAATATTGCTCTAAAAATTAGGGATTTGCATAAATTATGATATTCCACTTAAGGTTCCCGAGTAATTTTCCGGTTTAGAATCCTGTCAATTTGAAAACTAATGTTTTATGTTTATACAACATATTTAATTTGAGAATATTTATTTTAAATTTTATTTTTGTAAGTTTTTAATATCTCTTAACGTTTTTCGAATTCTTAAATTAGGTTTTATTTCCGAAGGTTTATTGTTATTTACTTTTTAATAATTTGTTTTTAGGTTCTATATTACCTGATTTTACAAGTTAGGGTTAAGCATAAAATTTATTATACGTAATGGTTTTGGATTTGAAGACTATTAAGTTCTTATTTTAATTTTAAGGATTTTCTTTTTCTTCAAATTTAAAAAATTTCTGGATTCGTTCATGATTTCAAACTAATTAAAATTCGATTTTAATTAAGAGTCATTTTAAAGTTTATTTTCAATGTTTATTTTGGAATTATTTACTAAAATTTTCCATAGCTTACAACACCTAAGTGGCTCCAAAAAACTAAAATTTTAGCTAGACATCATTGCCACCATATCAAACCCCTCTACTGAGTATGAGGATCTAGAGAATTTTTATTTGTAATATCTAATCTAGCCTTGAATTTAGTCTAATTGTTAGGAATTAAACTCCAGGTTGAGTGGACAAGGATCAAGTCTTCCGCTTAAGATAACGTTATTTGAATATTATAATTACATCATTATATGAAAACTATCAATTATTATACTTATTTTAATAATCAAATAATTAAGTAAATATTTTCAAACCATAAAAATTCCATATCTTTATTTTATATCTATATATTATATATACACCTTACGCACTATTCCGCTTTTTATTTTATGGGTTTTATTTTTTCTTTATTTAATTATGCATCTAAAATTTACGTCATCATGTAAAAATGACAATACTTACAAAAATGGTATACCTTAATAAACAATACAAGAATTGTATTACTTAATGCGGGTCTGTTTGTTTTGGCTTTTTTCCGACAGATGCAGACACTTTTTCAAACTTTTTGCTAACAAATTATTATCAAGAGAATAGATATAGATAAAAAAAGTTGACAGTTCTCATCAAAAGATTAAATAGAACAACTATAGATAAAATTTAGATGCAAATCGGATATATTTACACATATCATTTTAAAAAAGATACAGATACAGATGAAAAACAGACAATCCAAACAGACTCGTAAAATGAATGACACGATTCATTTTCCAAAATTTAAGATATTAAACCCTTTTACAACAATATATCATTTCATATAAATGTAGAAAGCCAATTGATTGTCACATAAATGTTAATGACATGCAAAAAGTATCAACAAAATATAATGGTATTCATGCGTATTATTAAAAATGAAAATGTACTATTAATTTGTTGATTTTGACAATCCATTAAGTAAATAAGTTACATATATATATATATATATATATATATATTATGAACTAAAGAGAAGCCACTTTTAGTTCATTTAGGCGGGAATTGAGGATAACGCAATGAAATGGCCAAATACATTGTTCTTGGCGGCTTATTTTCCTTACCTCCATAAATACTTCAGAATTTCCCTCTACTTCAATCTGCGTAGGTTAAAAGAACATGAATCACTGAATTTTACGGAAATTTAAAACAACCAAGTTATATAATAGACAATCGAAGGTAATTACGATTATTATTAATTATTTTTCACTCGAGACAAAGAAATCTCCTAAATAGGGAAGGGATAAACAAAGTTCTTGAAGGAAGCTATTTTGTTCGGATTTTTCTTTTATTCATGTATAATTAATGAATTGATGGAATCCTTAGCCTTCACAACAAGGAGCTATTTACAAGTTATAACACTGTCGCCAATCAATTTTGCCCAGCAGTACTTTTTTTGCATTCTGCTTCTTTTCAAGACAGCAACTTTATGACCGCTCCACCTGATTTATATAATTTAGGTTTGGTGGCGGGTTCACTTCACAATTAGGGCCAAACACAATGGGATAAATGAAATCTTGATAGCCTATCCACTCCAGTAGTATCAGCTTTAGCTGATCAAATTTTATCGCTAACAGAGACAGTTAAAAATAAATAAATAAACTTTGTACCCTTACAAACAGCTGATCAGTATTTTTATTTTTCATAAATAGTAACCTAAGTTTCATTAATATGAGTTAATACTATATAATGTCATTATTGGGTGTTGGCATCCTATCAGTCTAATATGATAAAATAAATAAACAAACAACCGATTTCATTCAGTAAGATCTCCAAGCATGGATTTCTTTGCATGGCCGGCCTAGACCACTCCTTTTCCGTCCAAAAAATTGTGTTGCATATTTTCCACACATAATTACATACAATAAAGTTAAGAGAACAAAGAGAGGGAAAAAATGTAGATAAGGTCACTTTTGTCGATTTAAAAAATATGGGTTAATGAATTCAAAGCACGGAAAAAAAAATTGACACTTCTCTTTTTCTAGGAATTTTAATTTTTTTTCAATGGAACATTTCAAGTTGTTTTTGCTTTTTTTTTTTTTCCCGATGCAATCCGAAGCCCTAGGGTATATTTGTCATTTTACTGTCCAAATTCTGTTCCAAACCATAACCACAAATCACTTGTTTAATAAATTTATTTTCTTTTTCCTCTTTGGCAGTATGCTGGTTGCTGATAATACAGTTCGTGATATTAAACAATTGTAAATTAAGCAAAAATCAAATATGTAAATACTGTTATATATACCTAAATTCAAGGAAATCAAATCATAAGCTATAACTAAATTACACGTAAAGAAAGAGAATAAATTACCGGGGCCACACTTGATCTGGCACTTGGTATCACAACGCTGCATTTCCCTCACTAAAATAGAGAGACAAAGTAATACAATTTAGTGAGTTTAGTTTCACATGTATAATTAAAGTTGAGGGCAACTTAATGTAAAGTTTTGCGCAAGCTAGGTACCATCTGGGTTTACACAAGCCGTGGAACAAGCGTCGTAACAATCAGCAGCATCTGACCGGACTTCCTCGATGTGCGAACAGCAAATAATTAGCAGAACGAACATTGCTACGATTACGCCCTTCTTCATCTTCTTACTGGGAAAAGAGATTTAAACGTGGGAGAACTTGGCTACACCGACACGATTTATTGGATGAACATAGGCCTCGGGACAGCTTATTTATAGAGCAACACTAGCGTCACAGCAACCAAAGATTGCCCTATATCTAAAGGGTAATTACGGCATTGCCACTTCTTTCTACTTTATCTATTTCTATTTTCAAAAGGTCTTAAGTTAACGATTCAACTTACCAAATAATTGTATTGAATAGCTATGGAAAAACTTCTTCATGATTTGAATTATAATAATATTTATAATTACGTTTATGTTTTAGATACCTATATATAACTGCATTATACTTCCTATCATTTTATTATTAATTCTATACATATTTATTCTTATGCTCCTAATGTGAATCCATCATCGCATTAGCTTCAGAAAGAGATTTCAATGTGATTGGTGAAGGAATCAATGAAACTTTAAAATATTAACCTTATATTTTATATATTATCTAATGTTAATTACACATTTTGTAAGTGGAATAAATATAAATATTTCTTATTTTTTGCTTGATTTGCACTTCAAATATTTATTTCTACCTCCAAACCATTATAAAAGGTTATTTAAGCTTCTGTACTTTCATTTTATAAGAATATTTTTGGGCGACATTTTGCTTTAATATGATGCATTTTTTAAATTTAAATGCTTTTTCATTTTATTTAGGATAAAAGACATAGATGCAAGCACTTGCGTATAAAAATACCCAAGCACACAAACATGGGATTGAGAAAAAAAAATAACTTTTTTAAAAAATGTTATACAAATCTTACTAAACTAAAAATAATTTAAAAAATAAGTAAATTAATATCGTACCTTAATCCTCTGTTTAAGAGACAAGATCAAGATTAATCTCACCTTTTAAGAAAAAAAAATCAATCATTTATAATTCGATTGTTTTAAAACACAAAATCAGCTTACTTATTTTTAAAATTATACAGGGTTTGTGTTTTTTTTTTTTAATTGTTATCATTTTTTCATTATCCCGACAAACATGAAAGGATGTGATTGGTTTTATTTTTTATTTAATCACTTTATCAGGATAAAGAGAGCATTAATGGAAAGCGGAAGTCTCCATAGGAAATTAGGAATGCTGACTTGCCTGGGGAAGTGTGGTGCCCAGCTGTCAATTTTGACTTGGGAGCTGTCAACCGACTGGTGATGGGCAGCATATGCGGCGCCGGCAGTTACACATAACCGTGTTAGATGCAAAGGTCTTATCATTAGAAAAGTATTTTTCTAAACATAATATGCTTTCTTAAAAATAGAATGCTAGCGGTATTCTTTATTGGCACTCTTTTTTATATTTTTTTATTAATTTATTTTATGATCAATCTTAAATAATTATAGCATTTTTTTCTTCTTTATAATTATTTCCTTTTTTATTTATTCTAAAAATTAATTACTTAATTTATAAATGTTTGACATCTCCAAAACTTTACTTAATTCGTTATGGATGAAAAAATGGAATGAAAAAAATAATGGTGAAAATGTTATGAAATAGGAAAAAATTTAAAAAAAAACCTAACAATTTAACTTTAAAATGTAAAGTCAAAATATTAATAATTTTTTCAAGTCAACTAAGTAAAATAAAAAGACATAACCTCTTAAAAAACATAAAATGAATCTTGTTCTATTAAAAATTCTCTATTTTAGTATCTCACATCCCTAGTGTGGAGCCACGCAAAAGTAAAAAAAATGAAAATCAATCAATATTCGTTTTTTCAAAAAATTAAAAGAAATATTTTAACTATCTAAATTTGAAAGTGAATCACAAACCTGATTTGATTGTTTATTTCTTTCTTTTTTTTTATCCTTTTTCTATTCCATATTTCATTCTCTTAAAAGCTCCTTTTTGTTTTTGTTATTTCTAGATTAAGTATTGAGTTGTCTCTAATGACATTACGACAAGTATTCTCTTTGTCAAAGTCTCCATGAGAACAAATAATCTTAAATTATTAATAACCTTACATTCTTCTAAAGCATCTTGCTTTACTTGAGACATAAAATTGTAACTCCCTTGACATGTTTATCTTCTTTGCTTAAATAAGATGGCTAATTGAATAAGTCATTATAACGATGTTCCTTATTCTAAAGTATTTTTGGTAGAATTTTTATTCTGGAGTTATCTTTTGAACTTCTAGTCCATCTCTCCAAAATATAATGGGGGAGAATGTTAAACACACTTGAATGATGAAGAATAGATAACGAATGCCGACGAAGGAATCCATTGTATTCAAATCAACAACATACACATGTAATTTTTTCTTCTCCAACATTCAACTTTACTGTAAAATCTTCATTCCTTTTCAAATCTTGAACTTTTAAAGTAGCAACCAATCCATCTTTTTCTATAGGATGACACCCCAATGCTGCCAAAACTTCCATTTGAAATTTCTTAAATATTTCGTGTGTATAAATTAGATACATTTGCTTCTCAAACAAAGATGGAGACTTCAAAATTGGCTCCTTTTGCCAAGTAGAAAAATCGGCATGATATTCTGCTTTATTTCTATCTTGTAAGGCTATCACATATTTCTAATAAACTCCTTCAATGTTGTTTTCTTGTTCACATACTTGTCAAAAAATGAATTGATGCTTTCAGATCTTTGTGATTGACATACTTATTAAAGAAAATATAGTAATTTGTCAAAATAAACAAGCATAAGATGATGAATAAATAATAACTTTTAGATACTAAAAAAATGTATATGCACTTGTAAAAAAAAAAAACTACTATGGTAGTAATTACATACCTGCAAAAAAAAAAAAAAGTACCTTTCATAAAAGTAGGTACCTAATGCTTATAATCTTCGTACAATGATTGGATCCCCTCCTTGGCAACAAGACCAAATTTTTCTATCATTTTCAACCACCTTGCTTCAAATTGTTCTCCATTCCAATACTCATAAGTACATCTTTTGAATATCTTAATAAAATCTAGAAATTCTCTAGTCACATGACCAAGCTTTTGGGAACCTTTCTTAATATATGCCATGAACAATGGCAATAAAGTGCATTTGGGAACACTTGTTTGATTACTATTTTCATTGCTTTATCTTGATCTGTGGTAATAGCATTGGGGGTTTTCCACCCATTGCTTTCAACCATGTTTTCATTGACCATATGAAAGATGATGAAGTTTCATCTGCAAGTAATGCACAACAAAAATGATTGATTGGAAAATGATTATTTACACCAATAAAAGGAGCAAAAGGCATTTTGTATTTATTGGTGATATAAGTAGTATAAAAAAAATAAATCTCCAAAAATCTTATAGTCGCTTATTACTTTCCCAAGCACCCAAATTACATTTTTCAAATGTTGCTCACTATCAAATTTTACTTAGTAAAAGAAATTATGGTCTTTCTCTTTCATCTGCATAAAAACCCAATCATAACATTAGAATCATTAATTGTAGTCCCAAATGTCTCTCCTTGTCAAGATGATTTCTGATGTCTTTTTCCAAGCAACCAATGTTTTGATATCCCATGTTCTTTAGCTATAGAAGCAAAAATTTAACTTATCTTTACCCCAGCAACATGTAAAGTATTGATATCATGATGTTGCGACAATGTAATATTTCGATGACATAGAAATAATGAGCATTGTTTTGAAAAACTTAATGGTTATGATCTTTCACGAAGTCATAAACAATCCATTTACCATCATATCTCATCTTTACATACAACTTTGCCTCACATCCTATTTTCAAGCAAGGTCTAAGATTAGTGGCATTTGATTCTCGCTTTTTTCTATTTCTAGTGCAAACATATTTAACATAAATGAGTTCTTTTGAAAGTTTTGATCATCGAAAACTTTTAGTTGCGATCCCAAACCCTATAGATTTAGAATAACTTTTGTAATACAAGCATGCCTCGAGACATGAATTGAATTCTATACCAACATGTGGCTCTACAACATTTGATTCTTTAATTTGATTGCTTTTATCATTCTTCTCATTATCACACTACCAATCTTTAATGCTGTGTTCTTCGTTACTAATCTCATCACAAGCATTAAAATCTAAACTTTCATTTAGATCAAACTTATCCACTGTAAAACGCTCAATTTCTAGGGTAAAGTTGAACATACCCTAACCCTAGTCAAACCGGGATCTTAAAAATCAACTATGATCAAGGCAAACTAGCAGTTTCAACCATGACAATCTCGCGCTCAAACCTGAGGATAATAAAAATGAGCTAATGGTGGATTATAGTTTGAAATGATATGAGGAAGCCTAAAAATATCAGATTAACGCAAAAATCATTTTTATGAGACAAACAAGAACGGTTCTCGAAAAATATGCCCTAGTGCCCGGAATAATAAAAATATTTCGATAATACTTAGACTTGTAATTATAAGGATTTCAAAAATATCAGTTTTATAATTTTTTGGATCCCAAAAGTATCAGATATAGCGCTTTTATGTGTATTTTTTTACTACTGGTATTTTAATTGTCTAGTCTACTATTCATTTATTTTTACTACCTATTCTTACAACCTATATACCTATTTCTTATAATTTTTTTTCCTAAAAATCTTACACCACGTATTACTAACTTCTGTTACACTTTTTTTCTAAAATTAAATTTTAATCACTCTTCTCTTTGTGCCATCAATTTTTATTTTTTATTTATTTAATTAACTACAATTTCCCTCCACATTTATCAATAAATACCCCATCTCCTCCACTTTTTTCACACATCTTCATTTTACTTAACAAAACTCCATCAAAATTTATCCACAACTTCTCTCTCTAAAATTTCCTCCCAACACTCTCTTCTTTCCTCTTCCATACAACAACCATCTTCTTACAATAGCCAATACATCATTTTCTCTTCCATCTACCATTAATCTTAGGTAAAAAAATTCCTACAATTTTTCTTTATGTTCATGTAACTTAACATGACCATAGTATATGTTTTCTAAACCCATGAGAATTAATAAAGCAATAGTATTCATGTTTTGTTCTTGTTCATACAAAATTTTATTATTGTATTGATATTATGTTATGATATATTATTATTGCTTCTAATTTAACTCCTATATGTTATTAAATATATTTATGTATATATGTTCTTAGAGCCTCTAAGCTCACTAACATAACTTTTATTTACTCATGCTCTAATATTTTTTGCAAATTTATTTATTTCATGCAATTTTATTAAGACTAGTCATTCTAATTTTAGACTTGTCCCATCAATCAAAACATTTTATTTTTTTTTTTAGGACTTGATTATAATCTAAGTCTGGAAAGCCTTGATATAAATCTAAGATTCCCATGTTTTCCTATTATTTTCTTGTTTTTCTTTTTGAAACTAGTCCATTCTAAGTTCCAGGAAGCCTTGATGTGAGCTAAGACTTCCAATAATTGATTGTACTTATATGCTTATTTAGTTTTCTATGACCTTTATTTTTATGTACACTATTCATTTTACATAATTATAAGTTCATATTCATGCATGACCTAATGTTGTTGTCTTGATAAAATTTCCAAAGAAACAAAAGTGATTATTTCTCTCACTATGAATAAGAACTAATTCTCTAAAAAACATGATTTTAACACATAGGAAAAGTTTCCATTAAAATTAGGATCATGATTCAACAATATTCTTTTCAAAAACCTAAATAAATTCATCATAAATCTCTAAGTGATGTTATTATGCAAATATTCTTCAAAACTTAATTATATAGTTTCTTACTCTCTTTTCAAAATACTAAATAAATTATTAAATATTAAGGTTGATAATTTTTTGTATATAAATTTTTCCTAAGAACTTGTTTATAGGATTCACACCCACATATTGAAAAATATTGAGAATCAAATAATTTTTCTAAGACAAGTTTAAGATCAAACCACTAGTTGAAAAATCCACTTAGAAAATTGTTAAAAGACGAATATGGAAGAACAAAGAGATTGATAAAGCACATACAAGATTTACGTGAAAAAACCCAAATCGGGAAAAAACCACGGGCAGAGGTAAGAGAATTCATATATATTGATAATGGAGTACAAAAGAGAGAAAGTAACAAAATATAAATCAAAACTCTCTCATTTTCTCGCTCTCATACAAACCCTAACAAAACACATATTTATGTGTATACAGCAGCCGCAATAAATGCCAAAATTATGTCTCTTAAATGTATAATAAATGAATAATAAATGTATAGTTAAATATTCATTCATTATACAAATACCAAAATTATGACTCTTAAATGTATAATGAATTAATAATAAATGTATAGTCAAATATTTACTAATTATACAAATACCAAAATTATGACTCTTAAATGTATAATGAATGAATAATAAATGTATAATCAAATATTCATTCATTATACATTTGACTACGAAAAATGGCTACTGAAAACGAGTCACAAACTCAACAAAAAATAAAATGTATAAATTTTTAATGTTGATGATTTCTTACTATGCAATATTTTCTTAAAAACTTATTTATAAGGTTTATATACACATTGAAAAATATTAAAAACAAAGTAAGTATTTCTAAGTCAAGATTAAATTATTCAACATTCACTTAAGAAATTGTTAAATAACTTAAAGAACCAAGTCTTTAAGAAATAAATCTATCATTGTAAAGTTAAGAAAATATAAAAATAATGGTTTTATAAGAATAAACACTCATTAGCAACAAACCTAAAATTTTTATTTTTCTTCCAACAACTTAAAGAAAGATTTTGTGAACTTCATTCTCCAACTTCTAAAAGTAAACTATTTTATAAAAGTCATTACTAAGACAACATCACTAGAATCATGCTTATATGAATATCTATATCTATATTAAAGGATTTTTCAAGCTATATAAACATCTGATATGGATCGGTATATCTGATTTAACGGCCGATCTAATGCTTACAATTGCAATCTAAGGTTTTTAATATATTTTTTGGTTTTTGGTTTATGAAACAGGAAATTAAATATATGAACGAATTAATCCTTGGATATGAAGCACCAAAGACTAATCGAACTAGTTGCCCTAGTCTATCGAATGACTTACTAAGACAAGAAACAACAAAGAAAGATCTTGAAAAGAAATACTCAAAGAATTCTTATTCAATAATAATTTGTCTCAAAGATAGGTCATTTCATCAAAACTCAATTGTCCCTTCTTGCATGGTCCATGCTTATTTATAATATTATGGATAGGTAAAATAGGAAAGAAGTCTAAAAGACTAAATAGAAAAATGTATCGTCCTTAAAGAAATAAAACAGGAAACAACTAATAAAGGAAAGATTTAAGTCAATCACTAATATAATTAGAAATATATTGTTTCATCTTCTTCGAGTCAAATCTTCTTAATTTTATCAGATATCGCAACGTCATCATCATACCAATAAACTCATAAAAAATACACAGATTTCAAAAATATCAATTTTATAATTTTTTAGGAATCTAAAAATATCAGATATGGCTTAATTACGCGTATTTTCTTTACTACTAGTATTAATATGTCTTATCTACTATTCATAGCACTATCTACACTATTCATTACTGTTAACCTATCTTCAATTTTTCTACACCTATGTCTACACTCTACCATACCTATTATTACTTTTTACTTTTCTCATACATCTTCATTCACATCAAACTTTATATCTTATTACTTTTTAATTAACAAAAATACAAAACAAATAAAAAATATCTCTCCCTCTCTCCTTCTTGATCATGCCGGCCATGTACCGCACACATACTTTCTTTTATTTTTTCAATTTATTTAATTCACACAATTTTCACTCTAAAAATTATAAAACACCTCCTCTCCCTCCAATTCTTTCACACACTCATTCATATTACCAAAACTCTCCAAAATCTGTCCTGAAATACTCTCCACCAAAATTCTCTCTTTTCTTTCTTTCACTACCTAATTTTTCTACATAATTCCTACACACATAAACACTATTCAAGTTTTTCTTCTACTACGACTTCTATATTATTTTCTTAGGTAAAAGTTCTTACCTATTTCTTTTTACCATGTCATGTAACTTAACATGACCATAGTGTATCTTTCTTAAACATTCCAATGGTATAGAAGCAATACTATGTTAATGTTTTGTTTTTGTTCTTGTTCTTGATTTTGTTCATGAATAAATTTCATATTACGTTGTTTTACTACTATGTTGTTATTATGATCTTATTATTGTTATTATCATTCTTCTAACCTAACTTCATATATATGTTACTATATATATATCTATAATTTTTAGAGATTAGATGCTCACTAACTCACTAACAAGCTTATTATTGCTTTTTTTTTTTCCTTTTCTTTCTTTTTTCTCTTTTTTGGGACATAGTCTCAGGATGCCTTGATGAAACTAAGGCTCCCAACATTTGATCGGGTTGCCTTAATGAATCTAAGGCTCCCAATACATGACCAGGTTACCTTGATGAAGCTAAGATTCTCAATACTTGATTATAATATCTTGCTTATTATTGCTATATTGCTTACTAATATTATCTTACTTCTTATCTCATATTTTCATTATCTACATACTACATGCACATAATACATGCATCTACGTAATGATATTGTCTCAACTAAATTCAAAGTAGAGTTTTTAGCTAATAAAGGAACTTGAAACTAAATTTTCTATTATGTAACTTGTCATTAAATAATGGAGTTATCATCAACAACATAGAAATGAATAATACAAGTTTTCTCAAATAACAAAGATAGCTTTACCAATAAAATATAAGAAGTAAACACTTTCCTTTCATAATATGGTAACCTAAGTTTTAGCAAAAATAATTTGTTAGTATTCAAAGTTTTCACAAAAAGCTTAAGATTTAAAGTCTTTTCAAACAAAAAAAAGAAGAAGCAATTAGTTTTCAAAGTTAAAATAAAATCAACCCATAAATTTATAAACCCACTTGGAAAAATAATGATTTTCAAGTTTCTATAGAAGGATCCTATTTTCAAAGCAATAACAAGAATATAAAAAAGATTAAAAATAAAGAATATTATCAATAAAGATAATTTCTTTTCAAATAAAATTGGTAAAGGAAATGAAAAGACCAAGTTTTAGAAACAATTTTTTTTTAAGCGTTAATAAATAGGAATATAAGAAGAAAAGACTCATTTTCTAAATCATTCTAAAGGCAAGTTTATAAATAGGTTATCAAGAAGTTAATGAATTTTTTGATAACTTTGTTCTTTTAACACTAAAAGTAAAAATTATAAAAGTCCAAGGTTAAGAGAAAATTTATTTGCTTTGGAAAAAGGAATGAGGAAAATAAAATAAGAATATACTCATTTATAATAACCTAGGAAAATATAAAGTTTCTTCAAAATACTTTGAAAAGAAATTTGTCAAGTTTAAGTTTTAACACTTCACGATGAATTATTTTATGAAATAAATTGTTGAGATACTATCATTAGAATTTTTGCATATAAAATGAGCTTATATATATATATATATATACTCAAAGGATTTTTCAATCATATATATATCTATATTTTTGCTAAATGATTTTTGAATAAAGTAGAGTTGGAAAATTGTTTTGCAAAATCTGGAAAATTCCATTTTGAATATGTACCAAGGTGTTTAGCAATCAAATGACCTTATATGTAGGAAATAACCTTAGAAATGGATAGATCTTTTTGAGTAGGTAGAAATTGGTATATAATATGCGAATGTTGTAATGGTCCATAGTTTCGGATGCAAGTGGCCCCAAATTAGGAATTACAGAACCCGGTCGCATAGGTTTTGAACTATCACAACAATAAGAATGTTGTAATGCTCCATAGTTTCGGATGCAAGTGGCCCCAAATCAGGCATACACATATCAAGGGGTGACTTTAAACTATTGTCACTCTGCATATCCTTTAAAGCATCTATCTCCTCTACAGTAGTATCCATTGAACTCTCTTCTTTTAACTCCCGCTTAGGAGTATTCAACTCCAACCTAGCAACCCTAACTTGATGTAAACTCATAGGCAATAATACTAGCCTTTCTTCTTAGCTATCTTAAGAGAATAGCAATTATGTTGCTCATCATACATTACTCGTCTATCACTTACCTAAAGATTGCCAAGCAAAACATGAGAGATTGTAGTAAGCACTACATCACACAAAACCTCATCAAAATATTGATTTGGAAGAGCAATTGACACTCGAACTTGTTTAGCGACAGAAGTCAATTGATCGCTACCTCCTCACTGGATATAATAAGGTCGTGGATGAACTATAGTTTGTAGCTTCAATCTATCCACCATAGCCTTCACTATGATATTAACTTGAAAACCATGATCAATAATAACAACTTCAATCACATCATTAACATAGATTTTCCATTGAAATAATTACTCAAGGGCTCGAAACATTATTCCATAAATCTTGTAAAGTACAAATAAATAATTCATATTGAAGAGTATAATTGTAATATAATGTAGTTTAAGAGGGTATTTTTGTCCTTGAATAGATGAATTTAGACACGAGGAAGACATACGCGAGGAATTAGGTGAAGATAGTCAAAGCCACCACCCTTGAATAAAGGCCGGCATTAAAGCCGCTAGTCTATCTTTTGCACGAGAATTCCTAATTTCCAAATCATTTCTAAGTTTCCTCTAAGTCTATAAATAAGAGCCTTAGTCTATGGAAACCCTAAGTGCTCTAAAAAACCAAAACTAGGTAATTCTCTAACCCATCTCTTTTCCCTTTAGTAGTCTTTTGTTGCAAATTTTAAGTTTATGAGATTTCTGAAGGAAATCACAAGGGTTTATGGGATTGTTGATCGAAGAGAAGATTGGATCTCAAGTTCTAGTTGCACATCAAGAAAAAGGTAAGGATTTGATTAGATTTGTGGTTTATAAGATCTATAGATTATAAGATTATAATCATAGTCTATTAATTTCATTCAGTAGATTTGTGGAACTAAGGTTCTTATTTTCAATTTGAGATCTACAAACTCTAAGTATGTAAGAATCCATCCAATTTTGTTGTTTTAAGGAATTTTATTTCAAGTTGTTAATTTAAGATTTATATGTATGTTGAAGGAATTATGGAGATGAATAGGGGTTGTTGGAAGAGTTGAGTTCAGTTTCATTGAATCGTGAACAAAGGAAAAAGGTGTGATAATTTCTTCTTATAGATCTATGATTAAGGTTATAGATCTTTGTGTAAGATTATGGAAATTAGGGTTAGCGTTTGATTATGTGGTTACAATTGAGTTTGATTTGAGACATGTTGTGATCGGGAATATTCGTGAGATTAGGGTTTCTTTTCCTTAAGAAGAATTGTTGGTGGATTTTAGTTGGAAGAAATACCAGTACAACCTTACAATGTATGTTTGTTTATACTTATAGGATTAGTTGCAAAATTTGACTTAACAAATATTTGACTTTAATTCAAACGAGTGTTGGTTGTGAGTGGTTATGGTTAGTAAAGATAATGCAGGAGTGTGATACTAATGCTGACAACCTGATGATCCTTGTACCGTGTTATCTTGAGTGGAGTCGTACCTGGAGATGATTCCGGTAGATTAGGTGATGAAGATCATCTACCATTGAGAATTTAAGAGCCAAAGTCCAGTGATCCACTCCATGGCATTGGAGGACCAATGACAAGAGCTAAAGCTAAACGAATGAAAGAAGCTTTACACGGTATAGTGATGGAAGTGATGGAGTTGCAAGAGAAGGAGTCAAACTCAACCAAAGAAGAACCGACATTAATTCACATTATTCAAGCTTCCAAAGAGATGGTCAAAGGCATGGAGAACCTTGAGATGAAAGTTACATTGAATACTGAAGACTTAAAGAAGTGTAATAAAGCTTCTTGGACCTGTTATTAATATTTGCATTTTTCCAACACGACTTTTAGTCTCCAGCATTGTTTTAAGTTGTTTTACGCCGAGTTTATTATTTGTTTTGGGAATTGTTTTATGTCGACATTTTGGGTCTTTTCCCATGTGTCTTTTAGTCTTTTTCTTTTATTATATATAGACATATATGGTTGTAAACAGGAGGATATCATTGAGTAAAAAACATAAATTTTGAGAGCACTATCTCTTTTGTTCTTTGCAAAAGAACTCCTATTTCGATTTCTTCAATCTAAGCTCTTGGGAAAATCATCTTGATAACTGAGGTTTCAATCAACAGGAGTAGTTGGGGTCTAGTTCCGAATCCAATCTTGCTCAAGATGATCTTTGGGGTTTCAATTTCAAATTACGATTGCCGGGTTCTAGGTTTAAAATACCTAAGGTTCGCATCATTTGGTATAAGAGCTTCTGCTTCTTGAATCAAGTAAATCTATCCTTAACCTTAATTATTCTTTTCAAATATTTGTTCTTGTTTCATCTCCTTGGAATTTGTATTAAAAAAATTGCGACTTTCACAACATTCCAGTTCGTTCGCTTTAATTCGTGATATTTTTTTTTCATATTTGCTCAAATACAAAAAAAGAAAAAAAAAAGAGAAATTAGTAAAAAAAAACAAAAAGAAATTTCTTCCAAAAAAAAAGAAGAGAGAAGATTTCGATATATTGCCCTATATCGTCTTTCCATTCTGGTTTATGTCATTGTGTATTTGTTAGAGTCCTTGTTATCATTTCTGTTCATCTTTTGTGTGATTTGGAATCATTTGTTGGTTAAGTTGAATTCCCTTAGTGATTTATATTGAGGAAAGTTATTAAAGAGAGTTCTGATCAAAGAACCTATAAGAACAAGTTGAGAGGAACATCTACTTGTGGAGTGAAACACGAGTGAATCCACATCTGTGAGTGTAAATAGGTGAGGGAGTGAATTGTGAGGTTTTATATTATTTGTATTATTACTAACCTTTTTGTTACAGCAATATGACTGATGGAAGTCCAACTAGCGAAGAGATGGGAGAAGTAGATAATAAATTGTTGATTGGCGCCTTACTGGGTGAGATGAGAAAAATGTTAAGTGCTGAAATGGAGCAAGTCCATGAGAGGATGGATAAGATGGAGCAGATTAAGGAACCATCAGGTAGCAATTTTGTAAGGCGAAGAACTAATAGGCCTTCAAGAAAGGAAAGGTGAGAGACAAACACTAGTGAGCAAAGAGAGAGAAGAATCCAAAACACTGGGTGATAAGGAAATTACAGAAGAGAATGGAGTTGCAAAACAAAGTGAAGTTAAGAGAGCAACAGTGGCTGGGAAACGACTACTTGTACTCATGTAGAAGGATGTATATTTTACTACTACTGACCTTAACTCTTCTTTGCCAAGTGTAGTTGTGTCTCTTTTGCAGGAGTATGAGGACTTTCTTCCGAAGTTATTCACTCTCGACTTCTCTACATACTAAGTTGCTTGGGTTTGAACTCATTAAAGGATTATATGAGACTGATGTTGATTTCAGTCAAATTTGGGCTGCTTGTGTTGAATCTGGTTATGCCGATTACTTTAGGCATGATGGTTATTTGCTCAAGAAAGATAAATCGTGTGTGCCTAAGAGTTCTGTGCGTGAGTTGCTTGTTAGAGAAACGCATGGGGGTGGGCTGACGGGACACTTTGGTGTTAAAAGGACTTTGGATGTATTGCATGAGCATTTCTATTGGCCTAAATTGAAACATGATGTTCAAGCTGTTTGTAACAAGTGCATTGCATGTAGACAGGCTAAATCCAAAGTAATGCCTCATGGAGAGTATACCCCATTGCCTGGGCCTAATCAACCCTGGACTGACATCTCTATGGATTTTATGTTAGGTTTACCACGATCTCAGAGTGGTGAAGATAGCATATTTGTTGTTATTGATAGATTTAGTAAGATGGCTCATTTCATTGCCTGTTCTAAAACTAATGATGCACAACATATTGCTGATTTGTTCTTTAAGGAGATTGTGCGTTTGCATGGCTTGTCTAGATCCATTGTGAGTGATAGGGATGTGAAATTCTCGAGTCATTTCTGGCGTACCTTGTGGAATAAGTTGGGCACTAAATCGTTGTTTTCCACTGTTGCACATCCTCAGACGGATGGCCAGACGGAAGTAGTCAATAGGACTCTTTCAACCTTGTTGCATGCTGTGATTCATAAGAACTTGAAACACTGGGAAAATTTTCTGCCACATGTTGACTTTGCATACAATAGGACTGTGCATTCCACTACATCCTATTCTCCGTTTGATATTGTGTATGGTGTTAACCTATTGACTCTGTTGGATGTTTCTCCTTTGCCTGCTAAAGAATGTGTTGATCTTGATGGAAAAGATAAAGGCAGAGTTTGTTAGGGGGTTACATGCCAAGGTTCGGGCTAACATTGAGAAAAAGAATGAGCGCTATGCTCGCCAAGCTAATAAGGGTCGTGTGAAGATTATCTTCCAACGGAAGATTGGGTGTGGGTGCATTTGAGGAAGGAGAGGTTTGCTGCTCAAAGGAAGTTTATGTTGCACCGATGGGGAGATGGACTGTTTCAAGTGTTGGAGCGCATAAATGACAACGCTTACAAGATCGACTTACCAAGTCATTATGGTAATGTAAGCGCTACCTTTAATGTTTTTTATCTCTCTTTGTATGATGCAGGTGATTCGAGGACGAATCTTTTCGAGGAAGGCGGGAATGATGAGGATCATCTAGCAACGAGAATTCAAGAGCCAAAGTCCAGTGATCCACTCCATGGCATTGGAGGACCAATGACAAGAGCTAAATCTAAACGAATGAAAGAAGCTTTGCACGATCTAGCAATGGAAGTGATGGAGTTGCAGAAAAGGAGTCAAACTCCACCAAAGAAGAACCGACATTAATTCACATTATTCAAGCTTCCAAAGAGATGGTCAAAGGCATGGAGAACCCCAAGATGAAAGTGACATCGAATGTTGAAGACTTCAAGAAGTGTGATAAAGCTTCTTGGACCGGTTATTAATATTTAGATTTTTCCAACGCGGATGCTGAAGACTTAAAGAAGTGTGATAAGGCTTCTTGGACGAGTTATTAATATTTAGACTTTTCCAACGCAACTTTTAGCCTCCAGTAATGTTTTTAAGTTGTTTTATGCAGGGTTTATTATTAGTTTTGGGAATTGTTTTATGTCGACATTTTGGGTCTTTTCCCATGTGTCTTTTAGTCTTTTCTTTTATTATATATAGACATATAAGGTTGTAAACGGGAGAATATCATTGAATGAAAAACATAAATCTTGAGAGCACTCTCTCTTTTGTTCTTTGCAAAAGAACTCCTATTTCGATTTCTTCATTCTAAGCGCTTGGGGAAATCATCTTGATAACTCAGGTTTCAATCAACAGGTGTGGTTGGGTCTAGTTCCGGATCCAATCTTGTTCAAGACGATCTTTGGGGTTTCGATTTCAAATTACGATCACCGGGTTCTAGGTTTAAAACACCTAGGTTCGCATCATTTGGTATCAAAGCTTCGGCTTCCTGAATCAAGTAAATCTATCCTTTATCTTAATTGTTCTTTTCATTATTATTATTTTTTTTATCAATATTCCATTCGTCAATATTCCATTCGTAAAATAGTCGCGTTTCAATTTAATTCCGTATTCGTTTGATATTCGATTACATTGGCTCGAAATATAATTTGCGGTCGAAATTCCTCCGTGAATTCATCTGAGGATCCATCCGTGCATTCACCCTTGCAAGTTATATATTCCTGTTCGAACGTCGGTGGATAATTGTTTTCTGGTCCAATTAAATATCAATATCTCAAATTGCTTGAGTTCTGCATGGTCAATTCCAATTCATAAAGCAATTGTTTTTCTCGGCCGTAAAAGTTACTGTCACAATTTTATTCCCTGAATTCCTTCGTAGAATTCATTCTCGAATTCCTTCGTGGAATTCCTCCCAAGACGTGACAAAGGCAAGAAAGCGTTGTCTGATTTGCGAAGCCGCAAATCCAAAAAAAAAAAAAAAAAAAAAAAAAAAAACCAAAATGAAAGAAATTCGACCAAAAAAAATAAAAGAGAAGATTTCGATCTTTTTTTTTTTCTATATCTCTTTCCATTCTGGTTTATGTCATTGTGTATTCATTGGAGTCCTTGTTATCGTTTCTGTTCATCTTTTGTTGATTTGGATTCATTTGTTGGTTAAGTTGAATTCCCTTAGTGATTTATATTGAGGAAAGTTATTAAAGAGAGTTCTGATCAAAGAACCTATAAGAACAAGTTGAGAGGAATATCTGCTTGTGGAGTGAAACACGAGTGAATCCACATCTGTGAGTGTGAACAGGTGAGGGAGTGGATTGTGAGGTCCATATTATTTGTGTTATTACTAACCTTTTTGTTGTAGCAATATGACTGATGAAAGTCCAACTGTCGGCGAGAAGGGAGAAGTAGATAATAAATGTTGATTGGCGCCTTACTAGGTGAGATGGGAAAAATGTTAAGTGCTGAAATAGAACAAGTCCATGAGAGGATGGATAAGATGGAGCAGATTAAGGAACCATCAGGTAGCAATTTTGTAAGGCGAAGAACCATAGGCCTTCAAGAAAGGAAAAGCGAGAGACAAACACTAGTGAGCCAAGAGAGAGAAGGATCCAAAACACTGGGTGATAAGGAAATTACAGAAGACAGTGGAGTTGCAAAATAAAATGAAGTTAAGAGAGCAACAGTGGCTGGAAACGACTACTTGTACTCATGTGCAAGGATGTATATTTTACTACTACTGACCTTAACTCTTCTTTGCCAAGTGTAGTTGTGTCTCTTTTGCAGGAGTACAAGGACTTGTTTCCTGAAGAAGTACCAAGGGGATTGCCTCCACTAGGAGGCATTGAGCACCGGATTTACTTTATCCCAGATGCTTCAATTCCTAATCGGCCAGCTTATCGAACCAATCCGGAGGAAACAAAAGAGATCCAGAGGCAAGTTGATGATCCGATAGAGAAAGGGTTTGTGAGAGAAAGCCTCAGTCCATGTTCAGTTCCTGTTATCCTGGTTCAAAGAAAGATGGAACATGGCGTACGTGTGTCGTCTGTCGAGCAATCAACAAGATCACAGTTAAGTATAGACATCCCATTCCTAGACTTGATGATATGCTTGATGAGTTGCATGTTGCTTGTTTGTTTTCCAAAATTGATTTAAAGAATGGCTATTACCAAATTCGCATGAAAGAGGGAGATGAGTGGAAAACAGTTTTTAAAACTAAGGATGGTTTATATGAGTGGATGGTAATGCCTTTTGGAGTAACAAATGCCTAGCACGTTTACGAGGTTAATGAATCATGTTCTTCGCGCTTTTATTACAAAATTTGTTGTTGTATACTTTGATGACATCTTAGTTTACAGCAAGACTTTAGATGAACATGTTCAGCATTTACAACTTGTTTTCGCTATGTTGAGAGACAATAAGTTGTATGCCAACTTGAAGAAGTGCACCTCTTGTATGGAAACTGTGGTTTTTCTTGGGTTTGTTGTAGGTGCAAATGGGATTGCTGTTGATGAAGAGAATGCGAAGGCGATCAGGGAGTGGCCAACACCAAGGGATGCAAGTGAGGTCAGAAGTTTTCATGGATTAGCGAGCTTTTATAGGAGATTTGTTAGGGACTTTAGTTCAATAGCTGCTTCTCTAAATGATCTTGTTAAGAAGAATGCTGAGTTTAGATGGACTGAAGTGCATGAGAACGTTTTTAATGCTTTGAAAGGTAAGTTGACTAATGCACCATTACTTATTCTACCTAGTTTTGAGAAAGTTTTTGAGATTGAATGCGATGCTTCTAGGAAAGGTATTGGTAGTGTTTTGATGCAGGATTCCAAGCCAATCGCTTACTTTAGCGAAAAACTCAGTGGTGCTGCATTGAACTAACCGATCTATGACAAAGAGCTGTATGCTTTAGTGAGGATCTTGCAGACTTAGCAACATTACCTATGGCCCAAGGAGTTCATCATTCATTCAGATCATGAGAGCCTAAAGTTTCCAAGAACTCAAGGTAAGTTAAACAAGAGACATGCAAAGTGGCTTATTTGATTAAATACAAGCAAGGGAAGGAGAACGTGGTAGCTGATGCACTTTCTCGAAGGTATTCACTCTTGACTTCTCTACATACTAAGTTGCTTGGGTTTGAACTCATTAAAGGATTGTATGAGACTGATGTTGATTTCAGTCAAATTTGGGCTGTTTGTGCTGAATCTGGTTATGCCGATTACTTTAGGCATGATGATTATTGCTCAAGAAAGATAAATCGTGTGTGCCTAAGAGTTCTGTGCGTGAGTTGCTTGTTAGAGAAACGCATGGGGGTGGGCTAACGGGACACTTTGGTGTTAAAAAGACTTTGGATGTATTGCATGAGCATTTCTATTGGCCTAAAATGAAACATGATGTCTAAGTGTTTGTGACAAGTGCATTGCATGTTAGCCTAAAAACTAAGCTACGAGAAATAAGGAAAAATAACCTATTAATGACTCATAGGGATATGTAAAGACAAACTTGACAATAAACAACCTATTAATGACTCCTAGAAATATGTAAAGACAAACTTGACAATTAAACAGGGAAATATGAAAAGACATTAAAAAAAATCCGAAAAGACACAGAAACCTAAATATCCCAAATAAATAAAATAAATATCTTAAAAAGATATAAACTTAAATATGATATGTATATATATATATATATATATATTTTACGCCATCTGATTCTCATCATTCCCTCTTTTCAGAAAAAGATTCGTCATCAAATCTCCAAACTGATGCGAACCACAAGCGACCTGCCTTGAGACCCGACACCAAAATGCTTGGAAACTTCTATCCCAAAAATATAACCAGATCGATAAGCGACAAACCTCAATTTTTTTTCTCTTCCTCTTTTCTTCTTCATTTTTTTTAAACAAAGATACAAGCAGGTATGAGCGACTCGAGTTACCTCTCATCGAATTGGATATGGATTCTTATAAATCCTGTGCTCTGATACCAAATGATGCGATATGAACCATGCTAACTAACGAACGAGACCCGCTATCGAGATCTGGAAATAAAATCTTTGGATCATCCAAGAAAACTGGTGTAAACCGTGACCCATTGCCTATATGGAGGTAAGAACCTTGGTATATTCGTAGAGGCCACAACCGATGATGGCAAACCAATTGGTAAGTCAAAGGAATTGAACACCATGGAAAACTCCCAATAAGTTCATAAACAAGTTCTTTCCAAATCCCAAAGAGAAGAAACTCTCATATTTTCATTATCAAAGATATGTCATATATGTTACATCACATAGGTTTATATAGGCTTTTAATTAGCCTAAAAACTAAGCTACAATAAATAAGGAAAAATAACCTATTAATGACTCCCAGGGATACGTAAAGATAAACTTGACAATAACCAACCTATTAATGACTTCTAGGAATATATAAAGACAAACTTAACAATTAAATAAGGAAACATGAAAAGACATAAAAAAAAATCCGAAGAGACACAAAAACTTAAATATCCCTAATAAATACAATAAATATCCCTAAGAAAATAATAAATATCGTAAAAAGACATAAATTTAAATATGATATGTATATATATATTGTTGATGCCATCCGATTCTCATCATTTATTTGATACGATTCTAAGGGGTTGGAAATTCTTCGCTTCATAGATCTAGGGTTCTTCATCTTTTTAGGGTTTTCTAAATATAAACTGTGAAAAAAAATCTAAAGGATATGGATGAAATCGTGAATTGAAATAGGAATCACAAAGATAAACTGGTTCGCAAAAGAATTGCAATTCGATATGACTCACGAATTATAAAACAGATTATTGTGTGAAAAGAATCAAAGATTCGATCAACATAAAATGAATAAAGGAAATTTCAATGTCTCTCAATATTCACAAATAATTGCAAAGATTTGCAATCACAAGTTCTTATCACAAGAATTCACAAAATACTCTCACCAAGGAGGAACGCTCACAGAGAAAATATCATATATGTTCTATCTATAAAACTAAACAAAAGTCCTATATATAATAATAACTAAGGAAACTTAAAAGACCTAAAAATAAATACAATAAATGACTCTATTAATAATAATAACTAAAGGAATACAAAAAGACAAAATTAAAACATCCAGGAATTACATATAAGCTAATAGCTTATATCTTGGACACTGGCGACTTATATTCTACACAGGTGGTGCAAGCTTCGGCTTTAAAATTTTGCAATCTGGGATGCTTCAATGCTGGTGGAAGGCCGGTGGTGTACCTTGATATGCCAGCGATGTAGGGCTTCAAGGCAGGGGGCTTAAGGCCGGCATAGGACTCCTGCAGCCTTTTTTGGCTTTTTTCTTCCTTGTTGAATCCACAAGCTTCATTACTCCATTATTCAATCGAGTTTTCCCACATGCATTTGATGCTCGATCCTTCCTTGGAGTCAAATTGGCTTGGTCTTGATGCGTTCTCATCATTCTCCCTTCTTAGGAAAGATTTCAACCTCGAATCTTTTGTTCTTCTGGAAATTTTGAGGCGCTTTCTTTCTTGGCTTAGAAGACCTGTAAGGAAACATAAACAAACTCCTTTGACCTTTAGCCCGAACGTGTTCAAATCTCTCCTATTGAGCTTCAAGTAAAGTCATTATAAGCAATAAGAATGCATGTCCATCTTTCTGTATCAATAGGTGTTTTGATATCCATCATAGATAACTCGCCTGTCATATTGACACGCCCTACCCAGTAATATTTGAGCATAATCCATAAGAGCCCCATCACAAGTGATAGTGTCAGAATAATCTCCCATAGCAATTGATACTTGTGCCTGTTTATGTATACGTATAACATCCAGGAATTCAACCATTGAAGGCTACAGGGCTTTAGATGTGGGATTACCTGCAAACTCATCTTCTTAACAAACTCCTTAGAAACCATTAACACAGCTTCCTCCATCAATAACCAATTTACATACTTTCACCTACACGATACAACGAGCCTAAAACAAATTCTCCCGATGGCATGAATTGTCTTAGACCTGCAAATGAGAAGGACTAGCAGTAACAACATACTTGTCTTCCTCCACTTGCACCACAGGAGCATTAACAACTTTTTCTTCTTCCTCCCTCTCAATGGAATCTTTTACATTCACTTCTTCAACATCTTAATCTCTTCTTCCACCATCCCTACAACAACATCACCTTCCGACTTTGTTTTTACCTGTGGAATCTCAATAATCTTTTCTTCAGGAATATAAAAATAAAAAATTGGGTTATTTGGCTCAACTTTAACCACTTTTGCCTTTGATTTCTCAAATTTGTTCAATACCTTTCGCTAATCTTCTCCATTCACTCATCAAAAATTTTATTTGGCTGTTTGAACTCTCATTTTACAACTTGTAGATCATGTTGTTTACAAGATTCTTCACAAACAATTTTCTTATTTTTACTTTCAACATGTCTGGATTTTTCATGCAATCGTGATCTACCATTATAAAAATACCTAGCATGATATTGATAAATCTCCTCTTCATGTAGATTTTTTGAACGATAATCAAAGCGCAACATATTTCCAGCAAAATCAATAAATACACTTCTCGATTCAATCAATCCACAAAAATTCCCAATTCTCCACAACAAACCTTAATTTTTTTTTAATTATCCACACCCACAATTCAACAACAACAACAAAAATCCACAGCGACAACTCAACCCCCAAATTTAAAAATTGCAAATCAAATTGATATGATGACTTGCCAATTTGAAGCGTCGAACCAAGAGCTCTTATGCCAAACTGATACGATTCTAAGTGGGTCGGAAATTCTTTGCTTCACGGATCTAGGGTCTTTGTCTTTTTAGGGTTTTCTAAATATATAAACTCTAAAAAAAAATCTAAAGGTATGGATGAAATCGTGAATCGAAATAGGAATCAAAAAGACAAACTAGTTTGCAATAGAATTATAATTCGATATGACTTACAAATTACAAAACAGATTACTATGTTAAAGGAATCAAAGATTCGACCAACATAAAATGAATAAAGGAAAATTTCAATATCTCTTAATATTCATAAAAAATTGCAAATTTTCAATCACATGTTCTTATCACAAGAACTCATAAAATATTCTCACCAAGGAGGAACTCTCATAGAGAAAATATCATATATGTTCTGTCTGTAAAACTGAGGAAACTTAAAAGAACTAAAAATAAATATAATAAATAACCTTATTAATAATAATAAGTAAAGGAATACAAAAAGACAAAACTAAAACATCCACAAATTACATATAAATTGAACATTGGCGGCTTATATATTCCACACGGGTAGTGTAAGCTTCAACTTTAAAATTTCACAATCTGGGGTAGTTCAACGTCGGTGGAAGGCCGGCGGTGTACCTTGATATGTCGATAGCGTTGGGCTTCGAGGCAAGCAGCTTAAGGCTGGCGTAGGACACCTGCAACATTTTATCAGCTTCTTTCTTCCTTATTGAATCCACAAGCTTCGTTACTCCAATATTCAATCGAGTCTTCCCACATGCATTTGATGCTCAATCATTCCTTGGAGTCAAATTGGCTTGGTCTTGATGCGTTTGCATCACTACCGGCCTAAGAGGAGCTCACGATAAGCGACACCTTGAATTCCCTTTGGAGGGACCCTAAACTCATGCTCTACTTGACCTCAAGGGAGACCTACGAGCTCACTCCTAAGTTGTCTCCATAAGACCTCCTCTTCATCCCTGTACCAACACCAGGGTAAGGGGCATCATTAGTTCAACCACACTCCATGTAGTAATAGCCCCTTTACCTTGAGGGCCAGGTCAGTTATCGAATGGAGATTCACCCTATAGAAAATATTTAATAGACCCCATTCCAGTATGTCTTCGATCTATAAAGAGCCCTTCCCTTCATAAAGAGAATGGGTGAATGTTTTTTTTTATTTGATCAATAATCTTTGAAATACTTTTTGAGAGACTTACAGACTGGCTTACACATTGGAGTAGCCACGTTGAACAATCCTTCGACTCACTACTGACCATTTCTTTATGTTTGCAGGGCAAAACTCTATCGACGGAATCAACACCATCACCACTTGGCACCGTATGTGAGACATCTCATTTTCTCGTATTATTTTTTCAATCTATTCTCTAAAAAACACCAGACCATCGATTAGATGAAGACCTACAATTCACATCACAAATAGTAACCTCTAATATTGACTATGCGAAGACCTCAACAAAGTAAGAATCAACTTGATTCAATTCCTATTTAGCCAGCAACTGCTCATATGAACAACTAAACTCATGAGCCGCCACGCCAAGAACTACCTGCTACTAGCAATGCTAATTCCGTAGACTCAGGATGTATTTTAGATCTTGAGAACCCATGCAGGAAACTTGCACACAAAAATATTGAACATGAGCGCTCTAATGCCCTCCTACAAGCTAGAAGGGCTAAAGAATTTGCACATGGAAGAACAAGCTGCTAGTACAGTACAAAGCAACTCATGAACTCGTGTTAAGGCATGACAGATTATCATCTAGGAAACACCATTGATGTACCACGACTCCATTACGGGCTAGCGCCACTACCGGAGCTTGATCCCACAGCTTGAAACAGCTTCGATTACCATCGAAGACCTACAGCCTCTCGGAGCCTAGTGAAGACTGCTTCTAGCACCTCACGAGGGCATAAAGTGTTTCAAAACTCCACCTGAATCTCTACAAACCATCGTATAAAGTGATGAGGGTCATTCGAAAGCAGATCACGTAAGTCCTGGGTCAACATGAGCTCCTGAGGACAGCGTGCTAGCACCTCCTATCACAGCAGTCCTTCGAGTTTAGAAAAAGAACACGCTCTTGAAGAAATTAGAAACTGTAAGCCTTGATAATTTTTAAGAATCGAAAAAAATATAAAATAGTAAATGCACTATAGATATTGGATTTGAGACTCGACAAAAACCCTAATTATAATGAGTTTGTTCATGACTAAAACCCTAAATAGAAAAATTTCTAGATATTAAAAGATATCAAAGATAAGATTTCATAATCATAATCAATAACCTAGTATGCAAGTGTAAGTAGCCTTAAATTTCAAATGCACTAGAAAACTAGTAATTTATAGTATGTGTAGAATAGAAATGATAAATTAAAGATAAACCGTTAGGTTATAAATATATAATAGAAACTATAAAACAATCCATAACTATTAATCTAGCTTCAAATAAAAGTTTGGATTGTACCATAATTTTAGTTAGAAAATTTAGAGTCTATAAATATTATTTTATAATTTGACCTATTAGGCCCCAAAACTCCAATCGCGTAGCAAAACTTTAAAAATACTTAATCGCATAAACTTTAAACTCAAAATTTGGACTCAACAATACTTTAGAAATATTTTAGGACGTTAAATAAATTTTTTGGAATAAAACTCTCATATAACTAACATAATTGTATGCGTATAAGCTAGTTTTGATTTTGACGAAATTAATTAGATATCTACACTTAAATTGTTCCACACGAAAAAATCATACAAATTATGGTACAAATGTAAAACACATGACTAGCTCCTTTCAGCCAATTTCTCCACCATAATTTTAGCTTATGGAATTAGGAAAAATAGTACAAGACGTTAAAGCCATGGACACTTGAGCTAATCACAACTCACCAAGCCAACCCCACATTTAATAAATTGATGACTGAAATTGAAGCTTGTAGAACTAGTGGTGTTATTTTTTCTTTCTCCATTTCTGTAAACAACAACAACAACAACAACAACAATATAAGAGTTAAAAACAAGCATTGTTCCACCATGTAGAGTAGGATAAATATATAGGGTAGTCAACACTTCTTTAGCAAGTCATACAAGAGTCCACTTTTATAAATAATGTGCAAACAAATAACCCATCTTCTTCAACATATCTCAACCGTAGTGCGCATACACCAACAAATGGAAATTAATAAACTCAAACTCCCTTAAACTTTTAGCCCCACCACTGTGAAGTTCAATTGTCTAATAAGACAATTTAAAACAAAACAAAACTTCATTTCTTTTTCTTGTAACCCACCAACCAACAACAAATATATAAAACAACCCCAATCCAACAAGATATTTGTCAAAGGTAAGCATATCTTTAGTTAGTTATTTTTTTTCTAAAATGTGACAAACTCATCTCCTTATTCACATATATAGGTTAAGGTCTAAATGGGAAGGAGAATTTATCATCTTTCTTTCTAGGCCAACAAGGTAATGTCTAACCCATTATGTAACTTATATTTTGTACTTGTGTAGATATTAGGAAGATGAAAGCATAAGTTGATCATAGAGACTCTATATATGTGTAGTCTTATTAAGTTTATATTTGATAATAACATGAATATGGAGTAGAATGTGATCATCATTTTAATTGAGTTAGATACTACCTCTAGTAAAGAAAACTATGAAAGAATCAAACTTATAGCTTAGAAACCCTATCTTCTAATTTTCGGTTACCATAGGATCATGACCCTTTTATACACATTTCATAGTTAGCTTAGTTCAAAAGATTAATAGAATATGTCTACAATAATCTTTAGATAATAGAATTAGCCAATATGAATATTAAGATACCTATAGGGAATATTAACCATGTGAATACATAAGAAATTATAGTGGAAAGTCTTATCATTAAGGATACTAAAAGTATAATAAAAGTGGGAGATTTGAATAAACTAAACTAATCCTAAGAAACAAACTATAATTTAGAATATAAAATAAAACTTAGATGAATTTAGAAAAATCACTAAAATAGTATACCAATGATCAAAATGTAGATAAGACCCCATAAACAATAGAAATTTTATACTGCATAAACAGATAAGGTTAACAGGTAAAGTAAACAATAATAGAAAATATATTGTTGCGAAATGTATTGACGGACTAGCTAAAGTATAAAGATGAAGAATAATAAGACCATCATAAATAAAAATACGAATATAACTTAGAACCAAAACAGGTAGAATGAAAATAAGTAATAATAAATATTTTATTTACATTAAATAAACTATATCATTAACAACAATTTAATGATGACATTACAAAACAAAATAGGACATAGAAAAGTCTTTCACCAATCATAGGAATTTATAGAATAAAGAAAGTATACATTATAAAGCAAGTAAGTTGAATATCTGACATGTAATATACAAAACAAGTTTTTTAACATCTACTTATATACAAAAGTAGGAGCTAGAATAAGTAATATAAGCTCACTTAAAGTTTATGTGCTAAAAACATGTATTTAAGATTAATTAGGTCATTTTTATTGATAAATATTTATTTACACGAATTTTGTATATATAAAGTATTTTATAAGCTTTAAAATGGTTATATAAGCTATCGTCGGATTAGAAATAATAAATTGATTTTGACAAGAACAAAAAATAATTTTAGACACTTGAATACTCGTTAGGAATCATCTACATAGTCAATTATTAGATTAGTAAATATTTAACCATCTGTTAGGTGATCTGATCCAATTGTGGATTTCCCAAAGGCTACTACGATTGAGCATTATGAGTAGGTGAATAACTCTAATCTATTACACTGCTTGTGATTGTAATAGTAGTTGTACCTAAAATCAAATCACCAAAATGTTTGTATGATGTATATGGGGTTGGGAACCTTGTGATATGAACCATGCCAATCTATTGACACAACCCAATAACAATACATCTGGAATTATAACCCAAGATCGAACTCAAATTGATGGAACTGCGACCCACTGTTTATAACGAAACAGGAACCTTGGTATAAGTGAATGATGCCATAGTCGAAGGTGGAAATTTCGATTAATGAGTCGGAGGTTTGAACACCACGAATTAAAGAAAATCCGATAAGTTCATATCATATTCTATTAAGAACACTCACAGAGAGAAACTCTCAATCTCATTCGTAAAGAATAATATCATAATCTATCCTTTACAAAAGAGCTTTAGTCTATATATATAGACTTTCAAAAGAAACCCTAAAAAAAACTAGGCATAAATACAAAAATACCCCCTAAGTAAAAACCTAAATACGGAATAAACATAAGCTGGTGTGAAATAATTAAAGCAGGTTATGTTTGCTTGAAGGCCGACTAGTAGGCTAGCGGCTTTGCCATTGTAGGTCGGCAGCGTTGGCCAAATAGGCTGCTGGCTTTGAGGTGGTGCACATGTTGGCTGCTGGTCTTGAGCTTCAAGGCTTGCCACTTTTCATAAAAAAAAAATGAAAATCTTCAATCTTTTATATCCCAAACTATTTTGTAGGCTTGTTTTATCCGCTTATCTCATGTTTTAATCATTAGAACTCCAATCAACGAGCCTTCTATTAGCTGAAATGGATTGTTGATCTTGAACTCAGTAGGTTTAAATGATGATGGTTCCAAGATCACATCACCTTGTTTGTTGAGTAGTGTATGAATTGAATGCCAAAGTAATGCTTATTCAAAGTGATAATAGAATTGTTGTAAATAATGGTTTGAAGCTGTCACGCCCCGAGGGTACCCTGGTAGTAGCAAACAAGTCACGCTTGATTACTATCACTAGATTACCTTTAGAGAATGACAGGTTTTTAAAACAACAGGATCTTTTAGTTGCTTGATAAGAAATAATAAATATATGAAAGAAATAACTTAGTGAATGAACATTACAGAGCCATTACAAACCATATAGTTCTTCTGAAGTATTCAACTAAATAATCTATTCTAATAGTACAAATCCATTAAACTAAAATATAACCGTAGACTTCCAACTCCTAAGCTCTCACCGGAGCCATACTCCTGGAAGTGACTAACCATGGTCGTAAGGTAAACCTGAAAGACGTTAGAGTATGAGCAAAACCACAGCTCAGTGAATAACCAGATATACCATACATCATATAAGTTATTAGCAAATCATATGTAATGCAAGCACTCAACCATATGCACAGATACAAGCTTGGATGATCTAGAATCCAAACAGGAAAAAGATTTACGCCCTCTTTTTAAGGGTTGAAGAACCATACTTAATGACCCACCTGCCTAGGAGAGACTAAGTACATAGAAGAATCCAACGATTTCTCGTTTTAGGGTTACCACTTTGAATATAATCGATTAAACTGACCATCTCCTACAATCCCCTTAGAAACTCCCTAAGTATTAATCATTTCAAAGCGATTCTACAGGCGACGTTCTTCGGTGCCACTTAGTTCCCGTAGGACCGACAAACCAAAGAATACCTTGGAAGAACTAACACATTAGAACAACCAAGCATAAACAGAGATTAGAAATATTAATACGCAGCAGGTTGTCACCCCAATTATATGTAATGATGCAATTCGTGCAACGCATGATCAGATTATTTTGTTAAGTCAATAATTCTTAATCAAGTTCATGGTGACCATACATTACACACAATCATCATTATACTACTTCACAACATCAAATCTTTGCATTATCGCTTTTGTAAGGATATCTTAACAATCATACAATCAGATCACAACATATTTTCAACAATATAATCGTTTAATTATCTTTGCATTACATATTCAACTACCTATATGCACAAACAGTATAATATGACTGAATTACTCACCTGCTCATACTGACTCAGTCGTAGTAATCAGCTGGTAGATCCTCTAGTATATCAAAATCACCTATTTAAGATGAATAAAGTATTCATCAATATAGATTATAGAATTAAATTCCTATGTGTGGCTAGTGTCCTAGACCCGGTATTTATCAAGTTTTATAGTAACTAATACTAATTCTATGTTATTCTATACTAATCTCATTAGAAAATTATCTTTATTTATTATTACTTAGTGTTGTCGGGTTTCTCCTATTTTATCTCGCATAATTATTTCGTTATTTTTAGGAGTCACATTACTTAAAAATTTAACTTATTTCAATTTCCATTCTTACCTATTTTATCTATTTAGAACAAATATTTTACTAATACTAACTCTTATTAGCACTAAATATTTGTCTTAAATTCTAGGGTTTTTAAAAATTATTAGATATTAATCTAAATATGCTTGAATACTTGTATTTACTTGACTATCTAATAAATTCTATATTGTTATATATATATAATATCTAATCTGTAGGTATATTGTACATATATATATATATATATATTCTGTTTGTTTAAAACTAGCTTTCGTAGAAGAACTTTGAGTATTCGCCGGCTCAAAGCCGTCGGCCTTCAAACCCAGATGCCGGTGTAAACTTTGTTTTGAAAAATATTTTAGATTGGTTGCACCGGCTTTGAAAGCTGTCAGCTTTCAACGTACGCCGGCCCTACGCCGTCGGTGTAAATCTTTAGGTAGCCGGCTTACATTCATTTTTACGTGAAAATTACTTTTACGTAGCCTCTGATCAGTGTAAGCCATCTCAACCGCCAACTATCCATGTAAGACGCCAGCGTTGAGTGATTACACTGCCGGCTTTGAGACAGTGTTGGTACTGTTCATTACCTTCCTCCTCTGTCCAATTTAAGTTCTTTAAATTTTCCATGTTAAAAACATTACTAAATCGTTTCTAAGTGTTTATATATCTTATATAAGGACATAAAACAATTTTGAACACGTCTAAAAACATATATACTTAGATCTCGATCTTATAGAAGTAAAACTAGGGTTTCGGATTTTACCCCGTTTGAGCTCGTTCGATGAAATCCGAAGCTTGTAATTGTGTTTATTACGTTCCTAAGATTATTAGTAGTCAGTTATAAAGCTTAGATTTGAAAGAAAATCATTTGAATCGCATTAACTTACCTTTGAACTAGTATTCAAGGTTTTAGTATTATTTTTCTCTCGATCCGAACTTGTGTGATTTGATCTGTTTGTTTGATGTTTTTTGTTCGTTTTGTTTGCTATTTGAGAGCAATTTCATTCTGGAAAGTGTGGGAGATAATGAAGTTTGTTTGTTTCTCCTTAAAGACCATTAAACATACATATATATCTATAGAAGAAAAGGACAGGACTTCGGCTGCGGTTTTTCCTCCGATTTTTCCTTTGATTTGTTCTCATTTGGCTGTTATTTGATCTGTTTATCATTGTCATATGAGGGGCTTATTTGGCAATATTTGATTGGTGCAAAAGTTGATTTTTGTTGACTCTTGTTGCATTATTGAAACAAAGTTTCGGCTCTTCTTCTCCAAGGCAATTCCACCGAATTTTGCACCGAAACACACACATATATATTAATTAATTATTTAATTGAGTTTTAGGATAATTTAACAAGTTATATGGGTACAAATTAGCTAATATTTGGGAGTTTTTATACAAAAATATGTTTATAGAGTTATGCAAAACACTTAGGTTATCAAATAATACAATTTTAGGTTTTATATATACGTAGTTAATTATTCGTATAATTTTATCTCCCGCGATTAAGATTTCTTAAGCTTATTAGGTCAATTTTTTGTTTTAGGCCTCAATAGCCTAAGAAAACTCAAATTAGAACAATAGCGTGATTCGATTATTTATTTGGAGTTCAGATTTTCAGTTATTCAACAGTTTATGTTTTCGTTGTGTATTTATAATCCTAACGGTTCATTTTTAGGTTATCGTTTACTGTCTGTAAACATAGTTATTTATTTGCTCAATATCGTATTTGATATAGAGGTTAAACTATATATATATATCTCCAGTTTTGATATCATTCATGAAATTTTATTAGTAGCGTTTAATTTTATCTAGGAATCTTGAATTTATGGTTTAAGTCTAAGTATAGACTCATTACTACTCGTTATTCTAACCTCGAATCATTATCGGGATAAAAAACAATCATTTATTCTTTTTATTTATATTTTCTTATTTAAATCTATTTGTATATCAAGTTTCGGGTTTAGATTTTATATTTTCTTTTAATCATATCTTGAATTATTCATTCAAGATACAAAATCTTGTTTTTGATATCAACTAGGATTAAAGAAATTCTTTATTCGAATTCTAAATCCCTTATCTAACCAAATTCTAGGTATTGATCTATTCTTTAGACTTTAATTGGAATTGGAATCTAAATATATTAACTAGTTCATATATTCTTTCTTAGAATCATATAATAGAGTGGAAAATTTCTGGGGTTTACAGAAGCATGTTAAGTACTGTCTATAAATTATTTTGGTCGTCTTAAAGTTGACTTAAAATTGATTGACTTATAATTTTAAAAAGGATCATGCATTGCATGACTTGCATATATATTGCATAAAAGACGTGACAGCTCGCTACGTTTTAGTGTTTTCGTTCTTAGATAATGCTTGGTTTTTCTAGATGTAAACTTCCTAGTTCTTCACAAGATTATCTCTGTTCTATTCGGTTCCACGGGAACTACTTAGCAAGAGAAGGAATGCCGCCTGTGGTATTGACTTGAAATGACTAACACTTAATGGGGTCTCTATGTTTCAAATGAAACTGAATGATGAAAATACATATAATAAAGTGATAACTAAAGTGAGCATTGTTATTCATGTTGTTGTTAGTTTCTTCTGGGTGGGTAGGTCATAAGAATGTAATCCTTAACTTAGTTCCTTCAACCTTGATGTGAGGGCATAAATCTACATTATGTTTGGATTCCGGTTGTCTAGACTTATACTTAAACATTTGTTTGAATGATACATTGCACTTACTTGATAAATAAACTTACTTGCTATGCTTAATGTGTAAAATGTGATGGTTACTTCATTTAGTTGTAGATATGCTCATACTCCAATAGATTTTTCAGGGTTCTCCTACGGCCATAGCTAGTATCATCTTGGAGGCTAGAGCCGGTAATGAATAACACTAGCAAGAAATAAGGAATAGACAGAAGAATTGTAGAATTATTGTATTAGTAATTTTATAATTATTCTATGTTATTAGTCTATAAGTTCAGTAAACTAGTCTGTAATAATTATTATTCAGATTTTATATATAGTTTACTTTCTTTGTTATTGTATAATTTATGTATGTGCGTCATTTCTGATGAGAAAGGATTAAGCTTCAAGGATTTTGCACCGTTATCCTTTCGACGATGTTTGACATGCACAAAATGCAAATTTTAAACTCCAAAGTTGACATGCCAGCTTTAAACATTTAGGTTACCGACGTTCAATACATGAGCTGTGATATGGAGTTAATTATTATTTTGTGTCTTTTTGTCTTCCTTTATTATTATTATCTATAGGTCTTTTGTTTAGTTTTATAATACAGACGTTTTATGTTATTTCTCTTTTGAGAGTTTCTCCTTTGTGAGAGTTTCTATAAGTTCTTGATATAAGAACTTGAATTGCATGTTATTGCAAATCTTTTATGAATATTGAAAGTTGAATTTTCTTTATTCGTTCTTGTTGATTGAATCATTGATTCTTTTAACCAGTAATTGGTTTTGTAATTCATGTGTCCTATCAAATTGCAATTCTTATTTCGAATAGTTTGTCTTTGTGATTCATATTTTGAATTACGATTTCATTCATATATTTTATTTTCTTTATCTCTTTTATCTATATAAAACCCTAAAAAGATTAAGAACCCTAATCTTTGAAGAAAAGAATTTTTGACCCCCTTAGATTCATATAATTTCTTATCAGGCAACTAAAAAAAAAATTCTTTTATATATCACACCTCTTAGAGTAATTAGTTGTATTGTACAATAATCAAATCTATTTACAATACAATACAACTAAGGTACCTCTAAAGCGTGATAGAAACATGATGAGGAGGCTATTAACCACGAAAGTAAGTTTTGGAAATCAATCCACCGCGAAGATGATACTAGACAAAATACCCTTTGCTGCTTAAATCTAATCAAAAGTACTCCCTACCAGAGCTTGACTTCCGAACTTAGAGTCCTACGATGGGACTACCAACCAGAGGATCACATCACTTAGTTTTGGTCCACCATGGCGATCTTTAACTTTTTAAATGCCATTTGGTGTAAAGGCTCCTTACCACCTTCCAAGGTACTACCCGGGTTTGGTTCAACAAGCTCATACCAAACATTATCAACTTGTTTGACCAAATTAGCAAGCTCTTTGTGGCCTACTTCATGGCAAACAAACCACCAGAGAAAAACGCCTCATATCTTTACACTATATGACAAAGTTAGGATGAAACTCCGAGGGACTATCAGGAAAGATTCAAAAAAAGCACGTTTAAAGGTCCCAAACATGAATCGAGGTATATCCCTTGAAGCTATAAAACTAAGAGTCTTAGTAGATAGTCCCTTCTTTGACTCTATTGGAGTGTCAACTCACCACATTAGAACAAATAAGAGAGAAAGCAGAAAAATATGTACAACAGGAGGACACTGGGCATGCCAAGAAGGAAACTAAGGCTAACGTCGAGCACATTCGAGCTGAATAGAACCAGCATCAAGACAAAGGGTGGACAAAAGATCTCCACAGCTTCAATAACCAAAGCAATGATAACTCAGGTTATAGGGAGGGAGATAAGAGGAAGCTTTTTCCAATGTGCGACGAGTTCACCCCTTTAAAAATTTCTATACACAATGTGTAACTAGAAGTGAGAAACCAAGGGTTTATGCCAGTATCTCCTCCCATGAGACCCAGCTCGAAGTGAAAGGAATCAAACGAATATTGCAAGTATCACTGCAACCACAGGCATGGTACGAAGAATTACTAGCAGCTTAAAAGTGCCAATGAGGACACCATATGATGAGAATGGTTAAAATAGTACATCAATCATGATACTATAAAACTGGAGCCGCCCGCTCAGAAATGAAGAACCAATGAAAAAGAGAATAACCAGGAGAACGACACTCGAGATCAACACGATCGAGTTTGTCCACTCGATAATGCCATGTAAACTCGTAGACTACTAGGAAAGTAGTCCTCCAGAAACTCATGTCAAAACATAGCCCATGTGATTGGTGGTGGCAACCCGTGCCACTTTAACTGTCATTGCACTCTCGCATTAAAATGCAACATATAGGTACCATAATTAAGTCAGAGATGATGTGGTACCTTAAAAAGAGCAAAAGATCTCTCTATCTGTGCCAACTAATCCTCGACTTCGTTTAGCTTGCCAAAAGTCTTGAAAATATCGATTGCTCTTGATGAAGTCGGGTAGAATGCTCCTATAGGCCCTTGGTGCAAATGGCAACAACAATAGTGGAACGGTTTACGATTGCGCGTTTGGAGGTGTTGGTGCTTTAGGTATGGCTTCTTAGGCATTGGTGGTTGGGGGTAGAGTGGACATTAGTGCATTACGAGGTTGTCGGATGAACATGTTTAATAAGTTTGTGAGTTGTCCTATGGCTCTGAGGACATCTTCTAGTTCATTTGGTAGCTACATGGCTTGGGGGTTTTCTTGTTATGCAGGCAGGTTGTTTGAATCGTGTTGTTCACTATTTCTAACTTAAGTAAGCTATGATTCTTTCATTAGACAAGTTTTTAAAAGATTGTACGAGAAGTTCAATAAATCAAGTATATAGAAATCAGAGAAAAGATTCAAAGGAATGCCTCATGGAGGAGTTGATCCATGCCAATCGCTATGGATGGGTACTTGAGGACTAGTAGTATTGGTCGCAAGGACCCTTTTAAATGCTTCCTTAACCTTAATCACAGAAGGCATAAATCTGCTCTATATATGACTTTTGAATAATCATATATACTTGTTTGCTCACGTACCTATTTGTTTGCATAGCACATATTTTAATTTAATAACCGTGTTCTTTATGGATGTCTGGTGCAAATGAAGGGAAATGCTTCACTAAGCTGGATGTAGCTTATCCCTTAATAGTTTGCTTTTTGCAAAAAAATGAAAGCTTGGTTGAGATAGAATCGGAGCATAGAGCATACTAAAGATCAAGTCAAGTTAACTAGATGATTAGGAAGCTATAGTTCGAACATAGAGAGAAAGACTTGAAATTTGATTTTCTCCTTCTTAAACTTTCCTTATTCCTTTACTAATTTCTTTGCAGTTAAAAGATAGACTTGAGATTACCTTATCTTATCTTTTGGTAGGGTATTTGATTCTCTGCAGTCTCTATGATTTGTGGAATTATCGATATCTAAAACTATTTTTTCAATAAATGTATATATGTATAACTAGAGTTGTGCAAGTGGGGTGGGTTAGGCTAAAAATTTTAGCCCGTTTAATGTGCTGGCCAAAATGGCCCGCCCCACATAACCCACGGGTTGAAGCAGGCTAACCTGTTGTAGGGTAGGTTGGCCCGCAAACTCGCACTTAAAAAATATAAAAAAGTAAATCTTATAGAAAAAAAGTGTGAGCAATTGGAAACTTGTCTATTCAAGAGTAATGTATTTGGTAAATGGAGAGACACATGTTTTGACATTGTGAGCAATTGGGATGCCTTTATTAGTTTGCAGGACATGTCTACATATAATTTGAAAAAGAAGTTATATATATGTATATACTAATAAACTTAAAAGTGATTTCTAGTCCTAAAATCCTCTACAAAATTTCTTAAAGTGGCAAATAAGTAATTTAAGGAGTTATATTTTTTTTAGTTTTTTAAAAGAATTATTCTTAACTTTATTTTTTTGTCATATATAAATAGTCAAATTTGATGATTATCAAATAAATAAGAAATAAAATAATAAGTATCATAATTACTTACCGGTTATTACTTCCAGAACAAAAACTAGTTATGAAAAAGGTATTTAGTAAAAAATCTTAGCTAGTCAGGATAAAGATGGTGCGCAAACATTTGCATCGTAGTCACACCTCAATTAATGCAATATATAATATATATAGATATATAATTCCATCTGCAAAAACAGAAAAAAGAGAAATTGTAATGAATTCTAATTTCTATTAGTTACAATAAATCATTTTATGCCGAGATAAAAAATTTCAAAATAGAATTCTATAATTTCTTTTATACATGATTATCATCTAGGATTAGTATGTAGGTAATTGGTGAGATAAAAAGTAATATATATTTTACATTTAAATTATAAAAAAATTGAATTTAAATTTGAATTCGAATTCTTATAAAATTTTTCAATAAAAAGAAAATATTAGTAGGTTTGCAAGCTAACTTGTTTAACCCACCAACCTGCGTGAAGTGGGTTAGGCTAAAAATTTTGGCCCACATAGCAATGCCGGCCAAAGTGGGCTAGCCCGCATAACTTGTTGATTGGTGTGAGATAGGGCAGATTGGCTTGCATAACCCATTTGCATAACTCTATGTATAACACATTGAGAAGACAAATAATTAGAGCCTTGTAAACTCTTACTTGTAAGGCGGTTCACATGTTTCATGTGCATATGTGATATAATGACTTTGGATCAATCCTGCTAGGCCGCTATATTAGGTCATGACATGACCTCAAGGGATGTAGCTTAAATGGCCAAAAGCAACTCCCTTAAGGATTTAAGGGATGTAGCTCAAGTGAAGAAAGAGCAATGAAAATGTTGATCCTGCATATTGACCTGGCGAACTGAGCGTAGTGTTCCCTCACAAAAAGAGTAGGAAGGACAAGTGTTGATAGTGGAATATAGGCCATAGCTCACTCAGCCCATTACCATCCTCACTCGTATGGAAGAGCCTAAGAATGATTAAAAAGATCATCAATTTTACTAGTCTGAGAAGGGCCCATGAAAAGTGACAACTTAGATCCTACCTTGGCAAGGGATTTCGAGCTCGCGCTTACCTTAACATCAAGGGAGACCCACGAGCTCACTCTTGAGCTGTCTCCATAAGACCTCCTCTTCATCCCTATCCTAATACGGTACTGAGGGGATATTGCCAACTCGGCCACAGTTTTTGCAGCAACAACTCCTTTACGTCAGGTACTAGATGAATCCATCACATTGGGTGCCAAATTAGCTACCAAATGGAGATTCGCCATAACAGAAAAGATTCAGTGGACCCCATTTTATATGGCTTTGAACTATAAATAACTTATGCGAACTCTAGGTATATTAAACCTAAAACCCAACGATTAGTTTGTGAACGCAGGCCGTCAGAAAAGCTAAATCAGATCAGAATAGACCTTGACCCAAAATTGTATTTCAAACTCGAACCAAAGGTATAAAAAGATGGAACCTTTACCCTAAGTTGTATTGCAAACTAAAACAAAGGTTTTAAAATCGAATTGAATGCCATAAGATCAAATCTTAGTAAGTTCATAAGTTTGCAATGGAACTAAAGGAGAAAAAAAACTCTCTCAAATTAATATTCGTTCAAATTTTCTTTCTTCTTCATATAAAAACAAAAGCAAATTATAAAACATATGAAGGAAACTGAAACGTCTCAAACAGATCTTACTCACAAAACATATGCTGGCATTCCTAAAACTATGGCATCATATAAAAGTTACTCTAGGGATAACAGGCTGATCTTCCCCAAGAGCTCACATCGATGAGAAGGTTTGGCAACATCACATGTTCCAAGAGTGTACGTCGACGGTGTATATGGCAGCATAGGCAGCGTAGAATGAAATCACTGCAAGTATTCGAGGCGGCTTTAAAGAAATTGCTATTAGTCATTATTGTCTCCTAGGTATGCTGACAGTGTAATACTCTATGCCGGCGGTGTAGATGCTTAAAAACAAAGCCGTCCAAACTCAATGCTGTAAAGTCGGCTAGGTTCAGCAATGCTAGCGATGTTGCGATGGAACGTTAGTGGCGTAAGGCAGGCATTGGACTCCTGCTAGCATAAATTCAATTCTAATTGAGTTAATGAGTGTCTAAAGGCTTGTGCAACATTAACAATGTTCCGATTATCGTCCAATGAAAGATCTGTGATGAAGTCTTCATGCAAGGCTTGTTTCTTCTAAGTCTCTTCAACGAATTCTCCTAACGCCTTCCTCATATTTTTAGCTTTAGCCCGTGTGACCGATCCAACTAGAATGTATTATGGATCCTTCGATGCTGCTTTATCAATAACCCTCCCTTCATATGGGGAAAAAGATAATGCTTTTTTATTAGATCAATTCTCTTTAAAAAGACCTACAGATTGACTTAATATCGAAGTAGCCATGCTGGATAACTTGTCAATGTACCACTGACTGCCTCTTTGTGTTTGCAAGGGCGAAACTCTACTAGCGGAATTGACACCCCTAATAATTGTTATTTGATTTGTTGATTTGCAAATGTGAATGTAATTACATTATTCGACTTGTTAATTTCCATTTTTTGGATATAAATATGAAATATAAGGGTTTAATTTTTTATGGTTATAACTGACAAATATGGTTAATTGTAACTTTTAGTTAATCATAAAATTGATTAGTTAAAAACTAAATACAAAAAAATTACCTGAAAAAAGGATAATCGTTAAGACTATGGATGAAAACAAATTAGGCCTGTTCATAAACTATTTTAGTTTGATTCGAGATTGTCGAGTTAAACTTGAACTCTTGCTATTCAAATAGTTTGTCGAACAAAGCTTGAACTTTATATGTTTAATAGCTCAATTAACTCACTAGCCTAATTGTGCTATGTCGAACTCGAGTTGTGTATAAATGTTAACCAAATTCGAATCGAGTTTAGGTATGAATACTAATTTAATTTAAATTAAAAAAATATTTTTTAATAAATTGAACCTAAATAAGTTCAATCAAGTTCAGTTAGAGATTATATAGTGTTATTTCCAATCGAATTCGAACTTAAAATTTTATACTTGGTCGAACTCAAAGTAAGCCTGAGTTTTAAAATTTTGAGTTAAATTTGGATTCAAGCTCAAAACTATACCATCTCGACTCGATTTATTTGTAATCCTAGTTAAGATGATTGGTGATGTGTGTATGATCACCAAGTATAAAATTTATTATCCAATTAATTCAAATCCACACAAGGCAACGCACCTATCTTGTAGTATATAAATTAACTCGGATGTCGTCCTAAAGATCTATGGGCAATTACTAGTAATACCCTTTCTTTACTATCTAGTCTAAATTATCAAAAGATTGTATTAACCCTAATGATTAATTATGCTAATAATTGACAAACCCTAATTATATAATATGAGAGCTTTCCTTAATTTAATTCAATTCACAACAATGCCCCTAGTTTTGATCCACCATAACCCTTAATACTTATGATAAAATTAACTGATGAAAAATCAAATTTTTAACTGCAGGGTTTCTAAATTAAACCAATTACTTTCTTCAAGTCAATTGATTCCTAATTTTACATGAGAAAATGGGAATCTCTTCCTTCATTCATGCCAATGTAAAATTGCATAAAACTCACAAACCCTAAATAAAGAATTAATCTTTATAGCAGAAATTTGAAGTCTCTCTATGTCTAGGTCAAATATGCAAATTTATCATTCAAATAAGATATATCCTATTAGTTGAAATCTCTTTCTAACTAATAAGAATCAAACAAGCAATAATCCTGGCCAGAAAATTATCACAAGACAATTAAATCACATGAATGAATTCAAGATCAAAACTTTTCATCAATTGATAACAATTCAGAACATGAGTTAGGGTTTCACAAAACCTAGGGGCAAACAAATCTACTCTTCCATATGATAAACAATAGAAATAATGGATCTAAAAGAGTTTAAATAAAACATAATGACAAAAACCCCTTTTTGAAACAATTGTTATGATTCCGGATGGTTGTGCCGTCAATTCTCCTTAAAAAGCTCTCCAAAAGACGAACTTAGGGTTAGGAATGATATCTAACTCTCTCTCTTTTTTTCAAACAATGAAAGAAGGCTGTATTTATACAAAATTGCACATACACGGGTATCCTACACGACTCGTGTAGCACGGGGCATGTACAACATAATTCTAGCACATTTTCCTTTGTTGTCATGTGTACACTACTCATCCTACACTACCCGTGTAGCTTGGGTCGTGTACATTGAAAAAGCTTATTTTTTTCTTCAAGTTTATCCTCCAAATCTACACTAGTAGTGTATAATTACTAGTGTATGACCAATAACTTCATCTAGGCTCCATAATCCTTCAATAACTTGGTTTCTTTCATGATAAATCTCTTAAAAAGCTCCATTGTTCCATAATCATCCCTGAAACAAGTAATTAACCCAATAAAAGTTCTTTCCTTTAATGACTTACTCAAATAGCATATAAAATATGCTCAACAATGCACAAATAATGAGGGTCTTAAGACACTTATCAATTGGCTATTAAAAAATAAACTTGTTTCTGATTAAAAAAAAAAAAATCTATCACTTCAGTTCGGTTAAAAAAAAATGATGATGAATAGGTTAACCGGATGGAGGCACATAGGCCATTCACAAAACTAATATTAAAATTTAAAAGGAAAATGCAAGAAAAGGAGGACGGATGTCATGGTCCTAGACTTTTCGCTAGCACAATGGAACCGTGCGGCGCTTACTATCCTATTTGAGTAGTAGCAAGCAAGCCTAACGCAACAATATTCGATTAACGATCAATCTCAATATCTGTAAGCAACACACGTAGGCAACAGTAAGTAACCAACAATAAGTAAAAAGGGATGCTGGCAAGAATCAATCTGAAAATGTATCACACTTTATTAATCTCATGTACAGGCAACAGTAAAGTGTGTGTGGGGGTTTGTGTAAACTAGGATATCATTGATTGTGGGCAGTCAATCGGTGAGTAAGAGCTTCTATCTAGAAGAGTACTCACACCCCCACAAAGAGCTTTATTAGCTTTTGTGGTTCTTGCAGGAGGAGATATTAAAATTGGTGAGGAGGCAACACCAAAATTAAAATAAGTAAATAAAAATAATTTACAATAATCCCCCCATCTACTCCTAATATACAAGAGATCATCACACCCTCCCCCACTTAATCTATTGACATCATCGGCAAGGTGTGCTGGAGGTTGATCCTAATGCTTGAGTCTTCCTTGCTTTAACTGCTCTCCTCTCAGCATGAGGCATAAGATCTTCTTCTATCTCCCAGTTGTTGTCTTCTTCTCTACGATCTTTCCACTTCACTAAGTATTCAGTATGTACTGCTCCAGTGGTTGGATCTTTGACACTTCGTTCAGCAAGGATGTCTTCAACGGCTTCTCTGACGTTGAAGTTGAACTTAATATTCAGCCGCTTTGACTCATTACGCTTTGGGTCTTCCATGTCAGAGTAATATGGCTTCAAAATACTTACATGAAAGATAGGATGAAATTTCAACCCTTTAGGAGGCTCCACTTTGTAGGCGGCTTTTCCAATCTTGGCGATGATGGGAACCGGACCAACATACTTCTACATAAGTCTTTTGTCTTTATGCTTCAATGGTCTGATCTGGTCTGGAAAAAGCCTGATGAGGACTTGATCTCCAACATTGAATTCTCTGGGTCTTCGCTTCTCATCTTCCCATTTCTTCATGCGTCTGGAAGCTCTTTCAATATATGCCTTTGCAACTTTAGATTTCTGCTTCCAATCCTTTGCAAACATATAAGCCTTTGGGCATTTCCCTGTATACGGTGCTGCCACTATGTGGAATAATAGTGGTTGCTGACCCATAACAATTTTCCATAGGGCTCTTGTTGGAGGAAGAGCTCTGCTGGATGTTGAAACAGAACTAGGCAATATCCAACAAATCTACCCAATTCGTCTGGTTGGCAGCAACAAAGTGCCGCAAATACTCCTCCAGCATCCCCTTAACCTGCTCTGTCTGTCCATCACTCTGAGGATGGTGGCTGGAAGACATACTGAGTTCGGACCCTAAAATGCTAAACAATTCGGTCCGGAACTTCCCTGTGAATCTGTCATCCCGATCACTCACAATGTTTTGAGGCACACCCCAAAACTTCACAACATGCTTGAAGAAAAGCTGGGCAGTCTCTGTAGCATTCAAACTCTTCATGGTTGGAATGAAGGTAGCATACTTCGAAAATCTATCTACTACAACCAAAATGGATGGGAGTTCACCTACTTTAGGTAGACAAGTGATGAAATCCATGGAGACACTCTCCCATGGACGAGAAGGCACCAGAGGAGGTTCCAACAACCCTACAGGTTTCTGCCTATCGATCTTGTCCTGCTGACAAGTTAAACACGTTTTAGTGTAGTTCATCACATCTTCCTTCATATCCGACCAATAATAACCCTACTTCAACAAGCTCATCATGCTCTGCCATCTGGGATGACCAGCCCACAATGTATCATGGCACTCCCTCATGAGCGCCTTCCTCAAGTTTCCCACCTTGGGAACATACAGGCGTCGACCTTTGGTGTAGATCAGATCACCTTTAACCCAAAATCTGTGAGTCTTACCCTCCTCAATCAACTGCTTCGAGTTCTTGGCCAATAGGTCTTGGCCCAAGTGTTCTTTAATCTGCTCTCGGATAGTACCAGCAACTCGACTGGCAGACTGTTGGGTTATCTCGACCAAATAGGCCAAATCTACTCTTCTACTCAAAGCATCTGCCACCTGATTTGTACGCCCACTGTGATACACAATCTTCATATCAAACTCTGCAAGGAATTCCTGCCACCTCGCCTGCTTGGATGACAGTTTCAATTGAGTAAGAATATGGCTGACAGCAGAATTATCAGTTCTCACAAGGAACTTCGACCCCAACAAGTAATGCTTCCACGTTCTGAGGCAGTGCACAATAGCTAACAGCTCTTTCTCCTATGCTGAGTATCTGCGCTCAGTGGGGTTCAGCTTCCGACTCTCATATGCTACTGGATGGCCCTCCTGGATCAACACTCCACCTAAGGCGATATCAGAGGCATCCGTGTGGACTTCAAAAGGTTTGGAGATATCAGGTAGGGCAAGGACCGGCTCCTCTATCACAACCGGCTTCAACTCTTCGAAGGCAACCTGACACTCCTCATTCCAAGACCATACCCGGTCCTTCTTCAAAAGATCTGTAAGGGGAGCAACCCTCTTGGAATACGCCTCTACAAACCGCCGGTAATAATTGGCAAGTCCAAGAAACGAGCATAGCTCGGTGACACTTCTTGGAATAGGCCACTCTCGAATAACATCTACCTTGGCTCCATCCATTCTGATGTACCCTTCTTCAATCACATGCCCAAGAAAGTTGATGCACTTCTAGGCAAAAGCACATTTTTCACGCTTCACGTACAAATGGTTTTCCCTCAACTTCTGAAATACCATATGCAAGTGTTTCACATGGTTCTCCAATGTCCTGCTATACACAACAATGTCGTCTAGATATATAACCACAAATTTATCCAAATATTCACGAAAAACATTATTCATTAAAGTACAAAAAGTTGCAGGAGCATTAGTGAGACCAAATGGCATCACCAGGAATTCGTAGGCCCCATAACAGGTTACACAAGTAGTTTTGGGCTCATCTCCCTCAACAATGCAGACTTGATGATAGCCTGAGCGAAGATCCAATTTGGTGAAGTATTTGGCACCACTCAGTTGATCAAACAAATCAACAATAAGAGGAATGGGATAATGATTTCTCACTGTAAGTTTGTTGAGAGCCCGATAATCAATACACAATCTCAAACTCCCATCATACTTCTTCTGAAATAAAACAGGAGCCCCGTATGGTGCTTTCGATGGACGAATGAAACCCGCCTCTAACAACTCATCAAGCTGCTTTCTCAATTCTGTTAGTTCTGGAGGCGACATTCCATATGGAGCCTTGGCAGGTGGCTTGGCCCCTGGGATCAACTCAATTTCATGATCCACTAGCCTTCTTGGAGGTAACTCCTTCGGGAGCTTGTCAGGCATAATGGAACCATACTCCTTCAGGACACTCTGAATTACCTCTGGAATCTCAGCATTCCCTCCATCCTCCTTCTCTGTCAAGACGGCAAAGAATGTTGGCTCTTGGTGTTGAAGCCCTCGCTTCAATTGGAGTGCTGAAAGCATCATTGCCCCAATGTTCTTACCTCTGCTACTCCCACTACCAGCTTTCCTCCTCTGAATGGGCACACAACATGGCTTCTCACCCATAAACATTAGGCAATCAGCTGCTGGCAAGGAAGCAACTCGAGCACTTCTCAGAAATTCTATCCCTAGGACTATTCTGAAGTCATCTAAAGGGACAGCAGTGAAGTTGAGATTCCCGCTTTAATCTCCAACCTTCACCTTCACACTCTTTGCAACTCTCTGAACCGGACAGGCCTTGGAGTTTACAGCTTTAATCTGGCTAGAATCATCAGATAACACTAGCCCCGATCTCTGTGCTTCGAGCACATCAATGAAATTGTGTATGGCTCCCGAATCAATCATTGCACTGACAATCTTGCCGTTGATGTGCAACTAAACAAACATCGGTTCATTGTCAGTCTTAACTTTGCTGGGCTTTGTGGAGGCTTTCCCAACGGCTGACAACATGTGTAAAGCTCCCATCCTTGGCTGCTCTTCACAATCTTCCTCAGATTCCTCATTTGGAAAAACACCCTCTGCCTTCTTCGTTAGGGCATTGAGTGCAGCCTTAGTTGGACATTCTGCTACCCTGTGAGGTCCGTTACACAAGAAACAAGCAAGTGTTGGCTTCTTGCCACTGCTTGATGCACCATTTTTCCCTGTCTGTTGAGAACCATTAAATTTCTTCTGGCCTCCTCCATTACCATGATTGTTAGAACTTGAGGCTCTCCCACTTTTGAGTTTGCCCGACTTTCCATCATTATGTCCCGATGACACACTCTTCCCTCTAGAATCATTGGTGTAGTTTGTCAAGCGCTCAGCGGCTGTTTGTGCCCGAGTCAAATTCTCTACCCGTTGCCTCTGCAACTCATTCCTGGCATATGACTTCAATCCCTCCAGGAAATAGAACAGCTTGTCATCTTCACTCATACTCTTGATATCAAGCATAAGTGCCGAAAAATCTCTGACATACTGCCGGATGTCATCACCATGGCGAAGCTCACGTAGCTTCTTCCTGGCATTGTACTCAGCATTCTCAGGAAGAATTGAGTTCGCAACTCAGTCCTCAACTGTGCCCATGTATCTACATGTGCCGTACCATTCTGTATCTGCTCATATTTGGTGCGCCACCACAGCTTAGCATCACCAATTAGGAACATAGTAGCTATGCAGACCTTTGTGCCCTCATCATTATGTCCAATAGCTATGAAATACCGTTCCATGTCGAAGATGAAGTTCTCCAACATTTTGGCATCTCTCACGCTAGTGAATGGTTTTGGCTCAGGCACTTTAGGTTGATTACCAGGAGCTTGAGCATGGGCTTGGGCGGGAGCATTTGCAACAGCTCGCGTCAGCAATGCGATTTGCTGCCTCAACTCCTCCATTGTCTCTACAGTAGCATATTTCACTAACCCGTTTCTCATCCCTTCAACAAGTACCTGAGATTCCTCCAGAAGAGTGGCAATAGCATCCCTGAATTCTTCAGCCATCTCACCAACCATCGTGGCGATTTCTTGACTTGATATCTCTACATCAGTCATCCTCTTATTAAGCAGCAGTAAGGCATCAAGACATTGAGAAATATCCGTAACCTACACATTCAAAGCCTCTAGACTTCAAGCAAACTTTTCTTGTCGCGTCATGGTTGTTCCCACTGAAATAACCTAAGCTCTGATACCAACTGTCACGGTCCTAGACTTTTCGCTAGCACAATGGAACCATACGGCGCTTACTGTTCTATATGAGTAGTAGTAAGCAAGCCTAACACAACAATATTCGGTTAACGATCAATTTCAATATCTGTAGGCAACATACGTAGGCAATAGTAAGTAACCAACAATAAGTAAAAAGGGACACGGGCACGAATCAATCTGAAAATGTATCACACTTTATTAATCTCATGTACAGGCAATAGTAAAGTGTGTATGGGGGTTTGTGTAAACCGGGATATCATTGACTGTGGGTAGTCAACCGATGAGTAAGAGCTTCTATCCAGAAGAGTACCCATATCCCCATAAAAAGCTTTATTAACTTTTATGTTTCTTACAGAATGAGACATTAAAATTAGTGAAAAGATAATATCAAAATTAAAATAAGTAAATAAAAATAATTTACAATAACCCCCCATCTACTCTTAATATACAAGAGATCATCACAACATACGCAGCGATAGTTGAGTTTGCACGCGGACCATATTGTTTTGGCTTTTTTCCGACAGATACAGATACTTTTTCAAACTTTTTGCTAACAAATTATTTATCAAGAAATATATATAGATAAAAAAAAATTGACAGTTCTTATTAAAAGATCAAATAGAATAAATATAGATAAAATTTAGATACAAATCGAATATATTTACACATATTATTTTAAAAAAGATACAGATACAGTTGAAAAACAGACAATCCAAATAGACCCAAAATAGCGTTAGCTTTTATCCGTCTAACTCCTTATTTCACTCGCGGTCCTGCAAAGTACCAACGCATGGTAAGCCGGAAGTCTAGAAAGAATGAGCTTCCAACTACTAAAAACCTCTCCTTTCTCGTCGTCACCCGAGACCAGCTTTTATCCATCTAACTCCTTATTTTACTCGAGGTCCTGCAAAGTACAAAGGCGTCGTAATCCGGAAGTCTAGAAAGAATGAGCTTCCAACTACTAAAAACCTCTCCTTTCTCGTCGTCAGCCAAGACCATCCTCACCTCCTCCTCCACCTCCACCTCCACCAAACTCCTTCATTGCTCTCCCTTAGACATTCGTTTCCTAACACGCAAATCTCTCTCTAACACCAATAACAATAGTATTACAGGATTTCCGAAACCCTTTTCTCTCTCCTCAACATATCCTAGGCGTAGGTTTCGTGTTGGGGTTATCGTAGCTATGTCAGCCGCACCTGGCTCCAAGTTCAAGTCGCAGGAAGAGTGGCGTGCCATTCTCTCTCCTGAGCAGTTTCATATTCTTAGAGAAAAAGGCACCGAGTATGTTCCTCTCTCTTTCTCTCTCTTTCAGTCATCCATTGTTATTTTGGGTAAGTTTGTTCGTGGAAATAAATGTTTGTACGGTGAAGTATAACAAATAATAATTACAATGTAATATACAAGTTGGGCTTCCGGTATGTTTGGATTGTTTGTAATAATTTAGGATGTATAATTGGCAAATATCATGATGAAAAGTGTACGTGCTAGCCTAATAAGGTTGTCGATTTCGAAGTTCTGGAAAAGAAAGGGAAAAATTATAGCCATTACTAGAATTCCAGAAAATTTTGGTGCCATTATATATATATATATATATAATATAATATAAATCCCCTTGTTTTATTTATAATAATTCCAATTTGTTACAGTGGAGACATGAGACACAAGGAATAGGCAAAAGCCAGTATGACATAAAGATTACGATGTAACTAATGTGTAGAAATAGTAATCAATTGTGACTAGATCACATCACCGTTATAACTAGACGTACTTGATAGTAGTTGATAGATGTTACAACCATGTGCATGTAAAGTGGTAGTAACAGAGTATAAATACAAGGAAAAAGGGGAAACAGAAAACACCCCTGAATCGAATGACTGAGAATCTGGAAGTTAGTACCCTTGAGATCCAGCTTAGTAGTCTTGTTTGTTCCTGTAACATCAAGAAAATACATTAACTTGAGCGATCGATCAGGAACCCTAAGTTCAGTGCGGAGAGGGTTTGAGAGAACTCAGCTGAGGGTGTGTGGCAGAAGAAAGAGAGAGTGAGTGAAGTTGTGCTACGTCTCGGGCTAAGTGATTAGAGTAATTGGGCTGGGCCATAACAAATTTGGTGCTCTCGTTTCTTGTCATCCATGGCGTTGGAGCTTAGATCTCAAGCCGTAGCATCAGATATGGAGGCAATTAAGAACATGTTTTTGGCGACTCAACAACAACAGAATCAATGTGAAAGGAGCTGCCATACTCTTATTCAAGATTTGGCATCACGGATGGAGAAATTGGAATTACATATGAATCAGCCTTAGCAGTCTTATCACTAGTTTGCTAATCCTGATCTTGTTGAATCATCCTGTTCTGCTTTGGGTGAAAACTTTTAAAGTGGATTAAATTGGAGATGGTCTGGATGTTAGAAATTGGATTTTCAAAGCAGAACATTTATTTAATTTTCATGAAGTCCTAGATGATCAGCTTATTATAATGTTGTCATTTGATTTTGAGGAAGAAGCTTCATCATGGTACCAATGAATGCATCATAACAATCATTTGAGTCCCTAGTCACAATTTCTTCAAGCGTTGGAGATATGTTTTGGACCATCAAAGTATGAAGATCCGCAAGTGGCATTGCTGAAACTGACACAAATGGGTACTGCTGTGGAGTATCATGCTTAATTTGAGTCCCTTTCGAATCTAGTTGGTTTATCCAACTCTTTCTTGCTTAGTTGTTTCATTTCAAGCCTTCACCCTGCAATTAGATGTGAATTACAAGTAGCAAAACCATCTTCTTTAATGCAAGCAATTTCATTGGCAGAGTTACATGAAGCTAAATTTTATGATTACATTCCATATAAACCATTTTCCTATCATAAATGGAACCTTTACACCAGTCACTTAAACATTTCCTATCAAAATGCAAGCACAAACACAAACACAAACACAAACACACTAACCTTAAGCACAAACCCATACACTTCATCCAATTTTAAACCTTTACAATTCAGTAAACCTTACCTCCCATCAAACCTAAACACTTCCAAGACCTTAAACACAAATCAGTCTTCCACCTTAACTTTTACATCAACCAAACCCACCTTACCTATTAAAAATTATCACAGGCCAAAATGAATGCAAGATGAGAGGGTTTATGCTTTAATTGTGATGAGTAGTATAGTAAAACTCACAAATGTAAAGTGAAATTCATGCTGTTAATTGGTGATGAGGAGGAAGATGAGTTTCATGAAGATGTAGTCATTGAGGATATAGAGGAGAATGATACAATAGCTATTAGTTTCCATGCATTATCTGGCCATTCTTTTCTGCAGACATTAAAATTTCAGGGCATGTTAAATAACCAGCCAGTGATGATACTAGTGGTTTCATGTAGTACCCACAACTTTGTGTAATCTAGATTAGTTAAACATTTGAGGTTAATTGTGTTGTCAACTCCTAAATTCCAAGTTTTAGTTGCGAATGGCAATAAAATGGAATGTGAGGGAAAGTGTATGAAAGTGGATTTTTATATCCAAGGAGTACATTTCAATGATACTTTTTTCATATTACTAATTCATGGGGCTGAAGTTGTTTTAGGTGTGCAATGGCTGCAACAATTAAGACCCATTATAATAATTATGAGAAACTTATGATGCAGTTTATCAAGGACAAGAAACAAATCAATTTAGTGGGGAATACTATGTCAGACATACATCCAATATCTCATCATGAATTTAAGCAACTAGTTAATACAAAAGGGGTGTTGTATCGTTTACAATTATTGGCTTAGTTGGATGATTGTAATACATCTAGAAATACCACTGACAATACTGCTTTACATCAAGTATTGGGTAGATTTTTCCAAAGTGTTTGAAATGCCTTCCTCATTGCCTCATGGGTCTAACATAGGACAAATTTGCAACATGGATGATGTGATCCTAGAAGCATCAAATTTAAATTCGACCAAGATCAAGTCCAAAGCTTTGCTTCAAGGGATTGGGGATTCAATAGCTAGAGTTTCAATGCTGAAAACCCGAGTCAAGCGAACCAAGGATGTTTACAAAATAGTTTGGGACTCGAAAGATTGAAGTTGTGGAGCTGCTACACAGTACACTGCCCGCCTTTATTGATTAGTCTGTCGGTCTTCATTATAATTTGATGACTTTTGGAATTTCTTTTGTGGCTTTTCAAATTTCTTTGTTTTTATTAATGTAGGATTAATTATAAGTATGTTTTTTCAGTTACGTTGTCGATTATGTAACTACCATAATTATGTCTTTCAATTACGTTGTCAGTTATGTAACTGCTACAATTCTATTTTCAGTTACGATTATGTAACTGCCTAGTAAAGTCTATATATAAAGGCTAGTAGATATTCAATGTAATAATCAGATTATGAGTTTTTTCTTTTAAATGAAATTGAGAGTTTTCTCTTTGTGTGTTCTTGATTGAGCATGTTCATGAACTTATCGGATTTCATCCGTGGAGTTCAAATCTTTTAACTTATCAATCAGAACTCCATTACCGGTTGTGGCGTCTTCATTATACCAAGGTTCTTGCTTCCATATAGGCAACGGGTCGCGGTTTCTACTCAGGTTTCTTAGACGGTCTTTGGGGTTCAATTCCATTTGACGAGCGTTGGGTATTAGGTTTAATATACCTAAGGTTTTCTGTATTATTTGGTATCAAAGCAAAGGTGTTCTAAGATTCCATATCCCAGTTCGATTGGAGGTAATTCAATCGTTCATACCCTTAGTTTTTTTCGTTGTTGCTGGTTTAGGATTTTTCTGATCTGGAAGTGTTAAAAAAAAAAAAAAGATTTGATCTTTATTACGTTGTTGGAGTTGTTGAGAAAAGATCTGATCTTTGGAGGGTTTGATCGAAGTTTTTGGGTGTCTTGTTATATATATATATATATAAAAGAAAATGTCTGTAAAAAATAAATTAAAAAAAATTTGTGTCTTGTAGGTTTTCTTGAAAACTTTGTGTTTTAGACTAAGGTTTTTTTTTTTTTTTAAATGAGAGTTGATAAAGATGATTGGGGGAAGATGGATTTGCAAAGTATAATCAATTATGATATTAGTTTAGATAAACTTGAGTTTCCACGAAGCGTAGAATTGCTAAAAGATATATAAATGAAAAGAAGATGAAACTCAAAGGAAAATTAAACAACAAGAAAATCCTACAAATATTATGAAGATGAAAGAGATGAAGTTAAGGAAAAATTTGTTGAAGAAAAGAAAGAGGAAGAGGAAAAGAGTGAAGAAAATACATTGGTGAGCATTGAGGAAAAGGAATCAGAATGTGAAACACCAGAAAGTAAAATTAATTTAACAACTAACGATCTTTCTTTTCCTAGTACAATTATTTCATCACTACAGGATTCTCAAAAATTATGTCTTCAAGAACTTCAGGATGAAATAGATCTTTTATCTGAATTCCTTTCTTGCACTTATGAAGAATCTAAGAATAAAGATTCGAGGATGAATCTTTTCAAAGGAGGGAATGATGTGAGCCAAAAAGCATCAAATTTAAATTTGATCAAGATCGAGTCCAAAGCTTTGCTTCAAGGGATTGGAGATTCAATAGCTGGAGTTTCAATGCTGAAAACCCGAGTCAAGTGAACCAAGGATGTTTACAAAATAGTTTGGGATTCGAAAGATTGAAGTTGTGAAGCTGCTGTACAGTACACTGTCCGCCTTCATTGATTAATCTGTTGGCCTCTATTATAATTTGATGACACTTGGAATTTCTTTTGTGGCTTTTCAAATTTTTTTGTTTTTATTGATGTAGGGCTAATTCATAATTATGTTATTTTAGTGACGTTGTCGATTATGTAACTACCATAATTATGTCTTTCAATTACGTTGCTAGTAATATAAATGCTACAATTCTATTTTCAGTTACGATTATGTAACTGCCTAGTAAAGCTTATATATAAAGGCTAGTAGATACTCAATGTAATAATCAGATTATGAGTTATTTCTTTTTGATGAAATTGAGAGTTTTCTCTTTGTGTGTTCTTGGTTGAACATGTTCATGAACTTATCGAATTTCATCCGTAGCGTTCAATACTATATATATATAACTGACTAGGCTATCTACTATGTTTATACCTACTACTTATTTTTATATAAGTTGGTATATAAGGTCAACTCGGTCTCGATCTCTAACAGGAACTGAAAGGGGTGCTCCCAATCCTATTCCTGTGCTCCGGTTAGCACAAAAAATGAATATAAAGAATTTATACTTGTCTAATTGAAATAGCTAGTTAAGGTATGCTTTGACTTATCAATCGGAATTTCATCATCAGTTGTGGCGTCCTCATGATGCCAAGGTTCTTGCTTCCATATAGGCAAACAGGTCGCGGTTTCCATCAGGTTTCTTTAACGGTCATTGGGGTTCAATTCCATTTGACTAACGTTGGGTCTTTTAGGTTTAATATACCTGAAGTTTTTTGTAATTGTCAAAGGATTTGAACGCCCCGAATGAAATTCGATAAGTTCATGAACATGTTCAATCAAGAACACACAAAGAGAAAACTCTTAATTTCATTTGAAAGAAATAACTCATAATTTAATTATTACATTGGATGTCTATTAGCCTTTATATATAGGCTATTACAAGGCAGTTACATAATCGTAACTGAAAATAGAATTGTAGCAGTTACATAACTGACAACGTAATTGAGATAAATAATTATGGTAGTTACATAATCGACAACGTAACTAAAAAAACATAATTATAATTAATCCTACATCAATAAAAATAAAGAAATTTGAAAAGCCACAAGAAATTCCAAAAGTCATCAAATTATAATGAAGGTCGGCAGATTAATCAATGAAGACGGGCGGTGTACTGTGTAGCAGTTCCATAACTTCAATCTTTCGAGTCTTAAACTATTTTATAAACATCCTTAATTTGCTTGACTCAAGTTTTAGCATTGAAACTCCAGCTATTGATTCTCCAATCCGTTAAAGCAAAGCTTTGGACTTGATCTTGGTCTAATTTAAATTTGATGCTTCTAGGATCACATCAATGGATCACCACTAGTGAATGTATGTCGTTATAGATATCCCCACTTTCAAAAAAATGAGACAAAGGAATAGGTGAAAGGCAGCAGCCCCTTTTCATCACTAGTTTTTTTGGTGAAGAAAAAAGACGGAAGTTGGAGATTTTGTGTGGACTATCGGACTCTCAATCAAGTTACTATAAAGGATGAGTTCCAATACCAACCATTGGTGAGCTATTATATGAATTGTATGGTACTTCTGTTTTTTCCAAGTTGGATTTGCAATCTGGTTATCATCAAATAAAGATGCACAAGGAGGATGTGGAGAAAACTGCCTTTTGTACCCATGATGGGCATTATCAATTTTTGGTAATGCCATTTGGCTTATCTAACGCACCAGCGACTTTTTAGGGGATTACGAATGAAATCTTCCGACCTTATTTAAGGAAATTCATCAATATTTTTTTTAATGATATCCTTGTGTATGGTTGTTCAATTGTTCAATAGATGATCATTTAGAGCATGTTTCTTTCATGTTATAGATTTTGGAAGATAACACTTTTCACTTAAAAGAAAATAACACTTTTTACTTAAAAGAAAGTAAATGCTCATCTGGAGTGGATACCATAGATTAATTAGGCCATATTGTATCGATAAAAAGGGTGTCTTCAGATCCTTTACAAGTAGCAACAGTGAAGGATTGACCTTTACCTCAAAACTATTTTGCAATTGACGGCCTTTTTTGGCCTTTTGGGGTATTAACACAGATTTATTAAAGGCTATGCATTGATAGCAGTCCACTCGCTGATCTTTTGCAGAAAAATTCTTTTGTTTGGAGTGATAATACAACTATGGCTTTTGAGCAACTTAAAGAAGCATTGGTACATGCTCCTATATTAGCATTACCAGATTTTTTTAAGGAATTTGTGGTGGAAACTGATGCATCAGGGTCTAGATAGGTGCTGTTTTACTCCAAGTACGGCTTCCTATTTCTTATTACAAATTGAGGATATTTTTAGTTCCTCAATCAAAGTTGATTCCTCAGCTTATTTTGGAGTATCATGCTACTCCATCAGCTGGGCATTTTGGCCAAGAAAAGACCTTCAAGAAGTTGGCCTCAGATTCTATTGGTCAAGCATGCGTAAGACTGTAGAGGAGTTTGTCAGGGAATGTTCCACTTGTTAGCTAGCGAAATACTCAACACAATCGCCAACTAGTTTATTATCACCCTTGCCAATTCCATAACTGATTTGGGAATACATCGGTATAGATTTTATTACTTGTCTTCCTAAATCTCAAGGGTATATTTGTGGTTGTAGATAGGCTGATCAAATATTGTCATTTGGGGCCTTCGGATTCACATTTTACAGCTTGGAAGGTGATGCAATTGTTCTTGAATATTGTTGTGAAGTTGGATGGTTTTTCAAGAACAATTATATCAGATAGAGATTCTGTCTTTATGAGTAAAGTCTTGGAGAGAGCTATTTCGACTTAGTGGCACAAAACTCAATATAAGTAGTGCTTATCATCCTCAAACGGATGGCTAGACGGAGGCTTTGAATCGAACTATCCAGCAATATCTTAGATGTTTTGTCCTAGACAATCCATCTACTTGGATTCTATATTTACATTGGTTTGAGTTAGCCTATAATTGTTCTTATCATTAGGGAGCTCATGCTACACTTTTTGAATTGGTTTATGGTCGTGCACTACCAGCATTCCCTACTTATACAAGAGGGAATACTTTGGTTGATGTTATGGAGCAGCAATTAGTGTTGAGAGATGTGCTTTTGGCTCAATTGAAAGAACATTTACAGCATGCTTAGGACAGGATGGAATCTCAGGTGGACAAACATAGGACTGATATTCAGTTTAATCCTGGGAACCTAGTATTTGTGAAGTTACAGCCATACAAGCAGATTTTAGTTTGAAAAGCTTATACACGTAAGTTTTCCAAGTGGTGCTATGAACCATTTGATGTGACTAAAAGAGTGGGATCTACAGCTTATGAGTTGGAGTTACCTCCTCCTAGTTGGATCCATAATGTTTTTCATGTTTCACAGCTTATAAAAGCTCATGGATCTGACATTCCTTCATTGACTGTACTTGAGCATGCCATATATAATTATCCTTTTCTAATTCCTCTTTCTATAGTAGGAACAAGGGCTATTAAGTGACATGGTAGAAATGTGGAGCAAGTCTTGGTTCGGTGGCTGGGTTTGCCACCTGAGGATATAACATGGGAAGATTAGTCTCTTTTTCGACAGATTTATTCTCAGTATGACCTTTAGGGCAAGATCCTTTTTCCTACGGGAAGGGAAAATGTTACAGTGGAGACACGAGACACAAGGAGTAGGCAAAAGCCAGTATGATATAAAGATTACATTGTAACTAATGTGTAGAATAATAAACCAATTGTAACTAAATCACAGTTATAACTAGAAGTAGTTGATAGATGTAACAACCATTTACATGTAAAGAGACAGTAACAGAGTATAAATACAAGTAAAATGGGGAAACAGGAAACACCATTGAAACAAATAACTGAGAATCTGGAAGCTAGTATCCTTGAGATACAGCTTAGTAGTCTTGTTTGTTGCTGCAACATCAAGAATGTACATTAGCGTGAGCAATAGATCAGAAATCCTAAGTTCAGTACAAAGAGGGTTTGAGAGAACTTAGCTAAGGGTGTGTGGCGGAAGAAAGAGGGGGTGTGTGAAGTTGTGTTACGTCTAGGGCCAAGTGATTAGAGTAATTGGGCTGGGCTGTAACACAATTCTACCAACACTCATCACCGTCACCATCACTCTCACTTTTGTTATTGCAGCACCATCACTTTTGTTACCAATGAATTTCAATGAATACAACCTAGATAAAGAGATTAAACAAGAAAGCTCTACATGCCATTCATGCATTTAAAAATAAAACAAATTACATGCAAAAAAATTAAAGTGGGACTTCAAGTAATGGACAAAGCTCCTGTGCACGTATGCTATTATGTTGGCCATCTCCTATCATTAGTCACTCTGTTGCAATACAAGAGACGATTTAGATTTATGTGCCATAATTTTTAGTTTCAAATTACAAAGAAATTTTGAACAAATCAAATTCTTAATGCAATGTTCATATCAGCTCATTATGATCTATCAGAAAAAATTAATTTATAGAGAGAATTTCTTGAAATCATGTCAGAAGCCAACATTATGCATTTCAAAACATATCTCATGCACAAAGTACATAGCAGTTCGTTATTTCTAGAAATATATCAAAACCATAAGCAAATAAGTTGTCCACTTCGTTAAAAGTTAAAACTCAAAGTTGTCATTTGACCAAAAGTAAGTGGAGCAAATATAGAGTATATCCATTGGTTCCCGGTAAGATATATGCAAAATCCAAAGCCCAAAGTCTACTCACTAAACCCCTTATAGGTATAGTCTCTTACAATGTTTTATAGTATTATCCATCTAATTTATTGATCATTCCATTATCTTTTTGTGAAAAATAATTGTCTTATCATCTATTTCTGAAAGATTTTGCAGACTTCAGAAGCACATCCATTTCCTTTTGATTGAGATGCAGATTCTTTAACTCCTTTCCTTAAGGCCTGATATCGGACCACTTGATTGCCATAGTAGACAAGTAATTATTTGCACTTTGCAGCCCTCGTAATTTTCTTCACAAATTTCTATGAACATAGTTTCCAAATCAAGATTGCATTTACACTTGCTCGAAGAACAAGCTGACCATTGTCTATTTGAAGGGGCACTTAGGAATTAGCTAACTGGTTTGATTACTTGATTATCTTCAATGACATTTGAATCCTCACATCAAATCTGTCCGCTCTGCTTTCCAGCCATTGTATGATCCTTGCCAATTTTTTGTGGTCTCTCAAACTCTTTGAATTCTTTCTTTGTAGGGCATGTAAAATTGGGATGATTCTATACACAAGAATCTTATGTTTAATCTTAAGAACTGTGACATATAAGGTAAAATATACCATTAGCACGACTTGTTTGTAATTGTTGGTATGATTGAATTAGAATAGTGAAGTATAACAAGATGTGACAAAAACTGGCCAATCTGTATAAAAAGTGAATTGAAGCTAATATTTTATTGAGTTGTACGCATTGCCAGTATTTTCATGTCTTTTGACATTTCAAAGTTCTTTTGAAAATTACATTAGCAATCAGAAATAACTCGCCTTGATGTTTGGTTTGCCATATATTTCATACTTAGGATTAGATACTTAATTATCGTGAATGTGCAAAATCACCTCAGTTATATCTGTCATGACAATTAGAAATTAAAAGAATACAAAGGACGCAAAAATATTTTTAAAGGTCATGTGGATGGTCGGAGAGAGGTCAGCAGCTGCTTCATTTAAAGGGATTCGGTGTGAGATTCAAATGCTTTGGTAGATGATTGAGGAAAATTATATTCTGACATCCAGAGATGAGATTCACTGCACCCAAAATGAACCACACTCACCTAGATCGTCCTACGAGCATAAATGTATTTTGATTTAAGTTGATTGATTCCCAAGACCTTAGGATTGAATAAGCTACACCTCATTGAAGAAGAGGCAATAGACATGCTTTTGAAATTTTTGCACAATCCTCAATATGATGACACTCTTTTGGAAATAGATGGTGATGATGGAAGATTTTTGTGGAGAACATAGAGTGATTATTAAATAGGATGGATAGCAACCATGAGTGCTGTAATATGTTTTTAAGGGGGTTAATGAGCATGTTTATGTTTAGGTTTTGTGAACATGTTTAACCATCATTTAAAAAAAATTACATAAATACAAATTGGATAAGAATAATTACATAATTATCATCGCTATATCGCATATTGAACATGTGATATAGGGGTTTTTTTGTGTATCGCATGTTGAATATGTGACATACGGGTAATTATTTAACTTGTATTGCATGATCAACATGCGATACATATTATTTACTAAAAAAAATAATGTGATAAATATTTAGATCTATATCTCTTCTCCAACATGCGATATAACTATTTATAAGTTTTACTATATACTGTCGTTATATTTCTTCTTCAATATGTGATGCATATACAAACTTTTGTATCTCTTTTCTACCATGCGATATAGAGATGGCAATTTGGTAATTTTTTTTACAATTTGTATTTTTGTAATTTTTTTTTTGAAGAATAGTAGACCTGTGTTTCACTCAAATATGTCTCACTAGTAATTGATGGATTTGCTCTATCTTCCTTTCCTTTTTTTTGGTTTTGGTTAGATGAACAATTTTTAGTTTTAACACGATGAAAGACTAATGTCACGTTTAGTATGGTGGATTGTCCGGAATTGGATGGATTAGAATCGTAGGAATGGAATGGAATGGTTATTTAATAAGATTTCTCAAAAATACCTTTTATATTAAATGTAGATAATAAATATGTATTTGATAAAAATGTAATTATAAAAATAACTCTATATATAGATGGAATGGAATCTCAAAGGCAGAATAAAATTCCTCCTAAAAGTGGGAATCGTTGATTATAGGGAATTGCTATTTCGAATTTTAAAAGTGCTTCCAAACACTAGGAAAGGGGATGAAAGCCGGAATCGCAATTCTATTCTGACCTATTCTTGCATACCAAACGTGCTATAATTGTTTTGATAAGGAATGAAAGACTTTCTTTAGTAGTATTTGTCAAATAAAATGGCTTTCTTTTTATCTCGCATTGGGTTAAAAATAAAATAAATTCTGCATATACTTCTATTGCACTTTTGTCAGCGTTTGAGTGCTGCATATTTATTGTGTGTGATATGTTTTAAAGTGTAATGTTTTCTTTTGCGTTGCGAATTCGCATAGCCAAAGGACTTGAATTAAAAGTTCGTTCTATTTTTCCAGATCATGACAAATTGATCTGAAAAATGGTTTAGGGATTTGATTTTGCTTTTGAAGTTCCACTATAACTTGGAGCTACATGTAAGGGCAGAAAATTATGTTCTTTAGATTGTGACGGAGTGGCTTACATTTAAACCTCAACTTTAACCCCAAAAGTATATAAATCAATAAATAAATAATAGAATGGTTGAAATGGTAGGAGATGGCCAGCATAATAGCATACAAGCATTCTATTAGTTCAAGTTCACACGTAATATTATTTATGTTCTGATGGATGAATGCAATGTAGAACTTTCTTGCTCAATCTCTTTATGCTTCAGTGTATTTATAGGAAACTTTTGGCAGTGAAGGTCGTAGTAATTGGGTGATGGTGACAACTGTGGTGGTAGTATGATCAGTGATGGTGCGATTGGGGGGTGATGACAGTGGTAGTGGTGGTACAGTGCTGCTGTGACATGGTGATGATTATGTCAGTGGTGGTGGTATTGTTGATGGTGAAGTTGGTGTTGTGGTTGTGGAACTGGTGCTGGAGATGGTAGTGCAACGGTGTTTATGGTGTTTTAAAGGTAATTTTGTCTGTTTTTTTTTTTTTTCCCCCCCGGGGGGGGGGGGGGGTGTGTGTGTGTGTGTGTGGGGGGGGGGGGGGGGGGGGGGGGGGGTGGGTGGTGGTTGTGGGGTAGTGTGGTTGTGGTTTGCAGGATGGGGTTGATAGTGATTGTAGGGATTAATATCTAATAAATTAAGGTGGAAAGCGTTTCCATATGAACCATGCTATCTTTTGTAGTCCTTTTCAAAGCTGATGCTGCACAGAACTATTATGGTTGTCCAATGGTGCACAAACCAGATTGGGGTTAACTCCTCACATACTGCAGTCGTACATTGAGCTATTTTTCTTGCACAGTGCTGCTTTGCTTGTATGAGAGAGGACTGTCTTGATTACATGAGAATTGTGGTATGAACATTTGGGCCCAAAAAAAATAAAAAATAAAAATAGAAAAACATTTTGTCTTGAAAGGAAACTAATATATGGAGAAAATTATTATATTTTTTTGGCCAAATTGGAAAATTATTTACTTGGAGAGGTACAGAAGCAGAAAGATGAGGGTTTCTAACTGCAAAATTGTCTACCAGACTAGCTCCTTGGACAAGGGAAAAAACTCTATACTTGGTTATTTCATATATCTCTTACAGGTAAGAGCGCCCAAAAATGAAAGAAATTTGGTTATGTCAGTAGCCTAGTCCAAGTATGTGTGGTAATACTGACTAGGGAGAAAAGGAGAAATGAAACTAACTGTGCTTCTCAAATTCTTTGATAGGAAATAGGATGCATATGCCAATGTTGACTCGTAAGAATACATCTAGATTACAAGCAACATTGCTCTTAGAACAAAGTTGCACTCAAGAATTTTGACACAGGTACGTAGACCTGATGTAAAGAAGTGGAACTGGGACATCAAACAGATAAGTGAACATATAACCACCATATAAAGTTTAATCTTGATTATCAGGTTGATGCTCTTCTTGAGCCACTTTTCACCATCTTACCCTAAATCTAAAGTGAGATTTAATTATTTTTATTTTTTTTTTGGTTTACAGAATTTTTTTAGAAAAATTACCAAAAAAGCTTCCTCAACCAATAATGGGTAACCATAATTATTTTCTTGGAAACTCTCCTTGCCTGAAGCTATTTGTCTTCACATGATAGTAGCAGGTGGTTTGAAATTTAGATGCATGTTAGTCCAGGGAAATATGCCTCACAATTTGACACTGGGAAAATGCACTTGTGACACATCTTGTTAGCCAAGTCTACACGAAGTAGAGGGGTGATGCACCCCTGATGAAAGTGTCATAAAATATAAACTAAATATAGAATTGCATAAATAACGAGAATAAATTTTACATTTGAACTCTTGTTAGGATCACATTTTGTGTGAAAACGCATCGGAGCATTAACATTTGATATGAATAGCTGATAAAGTTGAGTTTACACAAAATGTAGTCCTGACAGCAGTAGCCTTAATTACTGGTTGAAGCCCTTTGTCGATGTTGGACATTGATAAAACTGGTCATGGTTCAAGTACATTGTTATTAATGTGGCTATAACTGACTAGTGTAGCTTTTGAAAATTCTTTTCATTAAGAAGCCTAAGGCTATGTCTGTTCCATTATTGGGATGACTTGGGGACTTCTGATAACTTGAGAGCAATTTGCACACCTCCATGGATTTCTTCCTCTTAGGGAATATGCTCTCGCCCTCTAGCCTTCAAACACTTGATTTGGAATTTATTAACAAACATAACCTTTACCACGTTTCTCTTGTTGAGGGATTGTTATGATTTAGCTATAGGCTGACATGAACACCTTTTCCTTGCTTTCTTCTCATCTTACTCTTGTTTGTGCTTTCGCAAAAATCACAGTTAGATTAACCTGATTTCGTGTAGTTAGTTTGATGGAGTGGTTCCAGTTTCATAGCTTCTTGAATGGTATAATATAGCCTTTGTTTGTTTAATTTGCTCTAGAAGAGATATTTCTGCCTGTTTTGCAGATATCCCGGAACAGGAGAATATGACAAATTCTTTGGTGAGGGAGTCTATAATTGTGCAGGATGTGGTACTCCTTTGTACAGATCCACGACCAAATTTAATTCTGGTTGTGGATGGCCAGCTTTCTACGAGGGCCTCCCTGGTGCTATAAATTGCACCGTGAGTTTCTTCCTTTTGTCTGTGTTTCGTTCAAGCTCATGTCTCCTTCTTTATCATTTTGTTAGTTAACTTCACAAACATAATACTGTCTTAATGTTTTCAGCCAGATCCAGATGGAGTGAGAACAGAAATAACTTGTGCAGCTTGTGGTGGACACCTGGGTCATGTCTTCAAAGGTGAAGGGTTCCCAACCCCAACGAATGAGCGCCACTGTGTAAATAGTATCTCACTCAAATTTATTCCTGCAAATTCTGAGTGAAATGCTACTATTACTGTCTCTGTAATTCATGAAGCCTGCGAGGTCCGAGTCTTCATGATAGCTTAATTTAGTAGTTGTAAATTTGACACCATCACTATAAACACGAATTATATGATTTATAAAAAGTATAAAATAGACTATAGGATTTGGGGGAGAAGTAAGTTTTGTTCAAATAAAGGTTCTGCAATTGGTACAAAGCGTAATACAAATATTCCTGGCCTTCGGACTGGATGCAAGGGTCTCTCCTCATCCGGCTCCCTCGGACTCGGAGGCTGGGAGGAAAATCTCCCTTTATTACTTCGTCGACAAAACAAAAGGTCCAAGCAGTATTTCTGATATAAACCATATAACGTAGATTATGAATGAAGAGAAAAGGATTAAAGCATACTAAGCTGGTATAATTTACTCAAATAAATTGTTATTAAAGTTGTGCAATGCCAGTTGAATTCTAGTTAAGAAATGTTGAGCCGAAAGGAGTAGTTTTTTTTTTTTTTGGTCTGTTCAGGATTTTTGTAAATATCAGTTACACAAGTAAGGGGAAAAGGAAAAAAATATTAATATTTTTTTAAAAATTATAGAAATGGCACTAGGAAGAAAATGTTATTAGTTTTAGACAACTTGATCTCGTCTCTTGAAGAAATGGAGTTAGAAGAGACGAGGTCAATGTTTCCCATAAACCTCGTCTCTTTAAGGAGGTTAATTCTAAGTAATGATCTCGTCTCTTGGAGAGACGGGGTTCATTGTAAGCAATGGTCTCGTCTCTTGGAGAGACGAGATTAAGCCTAGTAAGATCTTGTCTTTCCAAGAGACAAGATCAAGTCTATCATCAAACAAATTCGTTGAAAATCATAAATTACCCTTTAATTACATATTATTGTTATAACTTGTCAAAATCATATAGAATGAGCCATATAATCATTCATTAGCCATCAACCATCATGGCTAAACAATTTGTAGACTTCATAACCTAACCGCAAAAGCATTTCCAAACTTAATCCATAAAAAAACTTAGTCTCAAATCCAATTCCTTCTATCGTAGCAGAATTGTAAAACCATTCACAGCAAATGTAAAAAAACTCAGAATATGAAAGAATGGAATGAATGATGTATTAAGTACATGAATGTTATGTTAACTACAAATACCAATGAGAGAAAAGAAGAAACTATATACTAGAATCATACAAAAATCATAAAAGATAAAAATCTATACAACAGCTACTGTTGGGTGCCCCGCCTCCCTCGTCCTTGCTTGTCAAAAGTTCAAGGGAATGGTGTACGCTGGTGGACATCCTGATGAGAAAGCTCCATGGTCGGATCCACCTGAGTGAGTGTGGCATCCCCATCTCTACTACCAGCACCATAAGGACGAAATGGGACTGGGTCTAGCTTCACTTGGGTGAGTCCTTCTCCCATGTCATGTGGAGGAGACAGTCGCCTCTTTTGTGGAACGAGGGGGATGTGGAACTCGGCGTATGCTATGTCTGCCATGGGGGTCTCATGTAGATGAGCATATGATGAAGATGATGGACTAGGCTCGAAATGAAGAAAATGTGGAAGGCCTAGCTCATTAGATATGTGTTCATGCGAGGGCGAAGGCTTGTCTCTGATATATACACCTTGGGCTCGCCCTCGCTCTTGGCTCTGACCTTATCCTCTCCTACGCGTCTCTCTGTGGGTCTTCAGGTGCTGACGCTGGTGCCGGATCATTCAAATTAAGTCCCATAAACTCATTCACTACACGAATGACATCTTGTGAAGTGGATGGAGTGTCCTTTGGTAGCATGTCCGGGACTCTATAGATGAAATCTGCTTGCAAGCGAGAGGGAACAACTAGATCAGTTAATAACAAACACAATTTAAATCCATATATAGTTTATGTAGTTAGTGAACTTACAATATACTGAATAATGGCCCCTATACGAGTGATCCAACGCTTGGTGATCGCATAGTACTAGTCAAAATAATCTACAGATGTGGCATTGGGTATATTTGGTACCTTGACAATGCGATCTTGCTTGCCATCCTACTCTGCCATCCACCTAGTGTGTTCCGACGCCCAGTTACACTCGGAACGCCTTCGTAAGTTTATCTCATGTAGGGCTTTCATATCAACTGGATGGTCGGGAATCCCTTGGAAACCACCAAACTGTCTGAGCATCCTATCTGGATAGTAGTGCTCGATAATGTGAAAACTAATAAGGGGGACTCGAGTATGCCATATGTCACTGCCCACCTGACAATATACCAGGAGAGAATCCATAATAATGGCATAGGGGGCCCAAACAACCTATAGAAGAAAGAATGGTATACATAAGTAAGTAAATACAACATAACTAAATACATGTGAATACATAAATATACGAATCGATACTTGGCTTGGGAGCTGTCTATTGAAACACCCTCTATCCTCGAATATCAAATGTGTATGGAGCGAGTGACATCGAAAGTAACACCCCAATATAGATCAATGGGCGATTTGCGTAACTGATGTGATCTATTATCGCAGCGGAGCAATGTGTGGGAAGTGCTCCCATGCCCAGATCTGGAGGACTACTAGGGGTCTTGCAATGTCACCTGTCTTTACATGGGAAGCCATGTATAGCTGTCTATATATCCATGCCAAGCAAGCTGCTCCCCATGCAAATTGTGCTGCTATCACCAAG